>JAAMXV010000676.1:13313-45740 GCA_019693495.1 Axilococcus clingmanii | reverse complement strand
CAGCGGCTTCAAATGTTGCACGTCGGACTCTTTTATTAAAGCGTACCTTATCTGTGACTGGAGAACTCAAATATGCACCCATAGAATTAGGTTTACATTAATGTCCCAAGAAGTAATCAACCACGTCGGTGTCAAAGACAGCGGAAAAACGATTAATATCTACTGAAACCCTTAGAATCTATTCTTATATACCGGGTGGGTTAATATCCTGTCACACAGGTTTCCGCAAAGGAGATCCTTGCAATCAGTGCAAAAGCAACACAAAAATAAAGACGGTAGAAGCCTCTTTTTTGGAACAGAACTTTAAGTTATCATCATTCTAGTGTCTATCAGTGATAACCCGGATTCTTAATGGCTGGAAATCTGAATTTGAATACTGGACCCGCGAGCCAGGTCGAAGTTCCGCAACGTCACACAGCTTCGCGCATTCCCTTGCAGGTCATGTCGGGACATGGAGATGAAAACAATCTCGAGTCGAGAACCCGTAGCAGCACCCTTACCAAACCATTGGCATTCTTTCACAGTCTTTACTGGCTTCCTCAGTAAAAGCTGCGGTTGTATAGATAAAACTTCTTTCGATTTGTCACTTAATCTCATTCGTAGCAGCCGGATCAGATGTCAAACACTAAACATGTCAAGGCGAAGTTTTGCCTACTTCTCGCATTGTCATCACCCCTCATTACCTTAAGTCTACGCATTTTCCCCAGTTTTGATAAAACCCTATACCCAGCAACGCCACAGAATACAAGCTTCTCTATTTGCGACAATCAGTTTTTCATGGGGACCTCTCCCATTCAAATCATCAGCGGTTCAATTCATTACTTCCGTATTCATCCAGATCTGTGGCAGGACAGACTCGAAAGGGCTGCAGCTATGGGTCTGAATGCAATAGAAGTGTATGTGCCATGGAATGTGCATGAACCATACCCAGGACAGTTTGTATTTGACGCTGGCTTCAGTGACCTAGAAAGATTTCTCAGGTTGGCTGACTCGCTACATTTTATAGTTCTTTTGAGGCCAGGACCATATATATGTGCAGAGTGGGACTTTGGCGGATTCCCTTGGTGGCTTGGTGCCAGTGCAGTCTCTGGAGGTGGCACCATGAACCTTCGCAGCCTGGACGCAGACTACATGAGGCATGTCGAGCGCTGGTGGTCTCATTTATTTCCCAGGATTAAACCATTATTGCACAGCCAAGGAGGCCCTGTGGTGATGGTCCAAATTGAAAATGAATATGGCTTTTGTGGAGATGATGCCGAGTACATACGGCAGTTGCTCCGCGTAGCAAAGCATCATTTGGGGGACGATGGTGTCGTGTACTACACCACTGATCCCCCGAGTGTCATAGATAAAGGCACTCTAAAAGGGGGAGAGATCTATTCTGCGGTAGATTTTGGCCCTGGTTGGTTCAGTCTTGATGACGCCTTTGGGAAGCAAGCAAGTTTTAATGTCCAGGGTCGATCTCCGCCACTTTGCACTGAATTCTACAGTGGGTGGTTGACCCACTGGGGGGAGAGCATGGCCAACACCAGCACCAGCACCTTGGCAGACTATACCCGACAGATACTAGAATTTAGAAATAATACAGGATCTCTTTCATTCTATATGATCCATGGAGGCACAAATTTTGGCTTCTGGGCAGGAGCGAATGTAGATGGGATGCACTACATGCCCCACATCACCTCCTATGACTATGATGCCCCCATAAGTGAAGCAGGGGATTATGGCCAACCTGGTATAGGCGGCGAAAATAAGTATTTTGTGTTGCGAAAGGTCATCCAGGACCATATGGCCAAAGTGGGTGGGAGATTCTTTCTTCCACCTGTCCCTCCAAAGCCTTCTATCCAAGGGTACGGCACCATTACATTCAATCAATCCATACCTCTGTTAGATGTCATCCAAGATGTTGGGATGTATAGTGATGTGCCACACACTATGGAAGAGTACGGTCAGATGTGGGGTTTGATTCTGTATAGGGTACTGTGCAGTATTGACCCCTCCCAATCCGAGCATGTATTGGATGTGGGTTCGCCTCCCCATGATATGGCACAAATCTTCGTTGATGGCACATTTGTTGGCACAATAGATAGAAATGAGAGGACTACGTGTGTGCTTCCTGCTTTAAACAATACAATGGTTATGCAATTAGACATTTTGGTAGAGGCACATGGAAGGCAGAACGGAGGGTGTGGTCTGGAAGGCTTTGATTTGAAGGGCTTACAGTCTGACAACGTCACATTAAATGGTAAGTCTGTGTGTGCCTCCTATTCTATATTTTTTTGTATTAAAAGGAATTGAAGAGATTTGTCCAGTTGCGATCAAACCTTTTGATTAAGCCTAGGAATTTCTCATTGCTTTGAATAGATTCCAAGTCAGGATCTGCTCTAAGGGTGGCAAAGTCAGAGTACCCAGCTTCCAGGGCCCCTGCGAGTGCTATCAGTGCATTCTGTGTATTGCCCAACCTGGCTTGACAACATGCAATGTTGTACAAGGCTGCAATTTTTTCACCTTCGCTGATCTGCGGAGGCTTATCACGGAAGCGCTTGGTTCCTGTTCCTGGGAGCTCCAAGGCCATTTCAAAATAGGGCATGGCGTCCTCCCACTTTTGCTCGTTACAAAGACGGAGACCAATTGCTATTGCCCCCCGTGAGCTTTCCGGCTGTGGCTCAACATCGGCAGCAGAGCGTACAGTACATCTCCTGTAAGGCGTTTGCACGCAGGGTTTTGCTGGACACCACCTTCGTGATGGACATTTAATCGATCTGCAAGGGGCTCTGACAGAAATTCTCATGGCACACCTTTTGCGTTCCTCTTTTTAGACAGTATACTTGTTGCTTCATATATTAATGCACCTAATAATGTGCCCATCATTGTGCAGGAAGAACTCTCAAGAATTGGACCGTTTACCCGCTCTTTGCTGAAGAAGATCTTGCCTCTATTGTTAGTGGGTACTCTGGAGCTTATTTTCTCGAACAATCTTTGCAGATGATCAGGCAACGTGCCAACAACTTCACTGGCCCCACATTGTACAAAGCTGAGTTTCATATTGATGCACCAACCAGCAATGCTCCGCATCCTGCGTGCACGTACTTGGCATTGCATGGATGGAGGAAAGGTGTAGCTTGGGTCAATGGTTTCAACCTGGGTCGTTATTGGGAGGAAATTGGCCCTCAAATGACATTGTATGTGCCCGGACCTGTCCTAAAGTTTGGCCTGAATGAGATTGTGCTGCTTGAGTTGAGAGGTGCAAACCCAAGTTCAACTGCATTGCTTGAGGATCATCCTGACTTTTATGGGCCCAGGTAACCATAGCAGTCCTTGAACAGAAATGTCAGAAATGATGGAGAAGTGGTAGAAACACAATAGCTCAATTTTCCTTGTTGAATCCAAGGATGCAAGAAGTCTCACTACATTATTGTCCGCCTGAATCGAAGCTGCTGCAGCTTGGCTGGGATTGTGGTTCACTCTCGTTATAGAATAGTTCGTAGGCGCTTGTTTCATAGATCTATCTTGTTTCTTTGTAAAGTTCACCTTTAAATTTCTGTTAAAATAGTCGTATGACTAGAGTCGATATTCAACACTTAAAGGGGAATTCAAACCGAACCTCGTTAAACATGAATATTGGTAGCACACGCAAGCTCCATGCGTGTTTCGGTTTTCCTAGGAAAGGGCAGTCCCGAGGTACTGTTACTGTGAAGTCTGCACAAGACCCTTATAACGTAGGAGGAGAGGATGCCTCTTCTCTCGTGGGGTCGGAAATTACAAGTATTGACCCCGAGGTGTTCAGGCAACATGTGCAACTAGTTTGGAATGTAAATAAGGTATGTTGTAGCAAGGGTTTCGAAACATTCTGCCTGATCTGACGTTTTTGGCTCGGCACACACAGGGTGGGAGACCTGAGGAATGTGCTTGCTGTATAGGAAAAGGCGTGCAGGACTGCCATTTTTGTGGGGGTTCAGGCTATTTAACTGTTGGTGACGTGGTCATTTGCGACTTGAATGGTTGCAAGAAATGTCCTGTGTGCAAGGGAAATGGTATCTGCAAATGCCCAGGGTGCAAAGGGACTGGCTGGAGGGCTCGTTGGATGTCTCCGCACGACTGTCAAGTCACTAGGTAGAAAGTTAATTCTCCAGACAGTGTACTACTTAATGGCATGTTGTACTTATAGGTTCATATATTTAGAAATGTATTCCTGCTTTACCGAGAGCTCTCATGACCTTCATGTAAGGCTTTTGGTTTTCGATACTATCCGCCCCTTTTTCAGCATACTTTGGCACCATATAATCCTCTCCATACCTGTGTCTCAGCGTACCCTCTAAGTCTCCAGGTACTGAGATTTTGGTGCCCCTCCATGTCAACGTATTTGTGAGTGGGAGAATTAGGCTTCGGGGGATGTGCATAGTGTCCCCGTGTCCACAATCAACTCTGATATCCTCACATCCAACATCTGAGGTATATGCTCCGAAAAGATCACACATTCCAAGTGGGCAGTATATGCGTATCCACTGTGACTCTGGTTTGTCAATTGGAGTGACAATTCTGACAGCATACTTTTTCCCAAGCTTTGACTGCACAAACTGGAACAGCTGGGGCCAATTTGGGTCTAGAACGGCCATATCAACGTCGTTATCATGTTTGATAAGATCTCCATCTCTTGTTATTCCAAGTAAAGCTCCGAAATCAAGCCAATATGTAGTGTTGGGGTCAGAATTTAACACAGTCACGACATCCCTCAGAAGCCTTCTGAGCATCCGGCGCCTGATGGTGGAGAAGAGGAAGGCGGAGGAACGAAGGACGGCATAGCAGATGATTACAGCTTTGGCTGCCTCAGCTGATTTCTTTACAACTTTGTTATTGCCCTGACGTTCCATTTTATGATTCAAAATCAATGCTCGCTACTAGTAGTCGGTGCTTATCTTTCCTGTCCAAGGCTGCCTGAAGGGGCGGGTGCTTCGCAGCTTCATACACAGATGAATGGACTTTGTATATCGAAAAACCAACAAGTATTTACTTTAGAAAATGAACTTTTGAAAATAAATGCACATTGCACGAAATAAACAGAACTTTCAAGAAACTATGAGAGATTGTCGAGAATCAATCTGATGCAGCGTTATATTCTACCTCTAGCAGGTATTCGCTCCAGTACTCTCTTGAAAAAATGTGATGAACTTACAAGATCCGATTTGTAATTCATGCAGGAAAATTGGCCCGGTTTGTTGCACCGCCTCATCTCCGACCACGCCCCCTCTTTGTACAGTTTCTCCAGCGTAGTTCTCAGCCAAACATATCTGGTTCATTCGCTCCATATCCGGCTCTTACAACATTTTCTTCCCATAAGGACAAAGACATTATTGGGAACCTTACTCCATCAGCTGAGTTTCTTGATGATGATCTAGAGGAATTTGAATTAGATCTGGGACCAGAGGTGAATACATGTGGACTTCCTTGGGCAGAGACCGCCTTGCAAGTTGCTTATCAATCATTGTCAGAAACAAAAGAGTTGGAATTATTCAGCCTGCAAGTAGTATCTTCTGCGAAGAGGATAGATGTTCGTTTAGATAAGCTCACTGATGAGTATGGTTCCCCCACATTAGATGAAATAGAGTCCTTCTCCACAGCATTCAATGCTGCATTAGAAGAAGCGCTAGGTGCTGAAGCTGCAGGGGAGATAGAGATAGAAATGTCTTCACCGGGAGCGGAGAGACGGTTGAGGATACCTAGAGATTTGGAGAGGTTTGCGCATCTCCCAATGAAGGTTGAGTATGCACTCATTGATGGGAGTATAGAGTCCAAGGTATTGAATTTGGGTAGTTATTCTGATGATAGTACTGAATGGAGTCTTGCAGATGTTGGAATAAATAGACCTGGGAAAGGAAGGCCGCTTTCCAGGAAGCAAAGGCAGCAGGTGTTTGAAATACCAGTGTCAATGCTCAGAAGAGTGAATTTATTCATAGATGTCTAACGACTCGTTTAAGTAGTATAATAAATAGCGATGCATTGAATATTTCTTAAGCGGAATTGAGCTTACTGTGCAACATACTTTCTAGAGAATTTATGATGTGGCCTTTTAGAAATGAAATTCAAAATGACAAGCAGACAGTCATTGATGAAGTTAATGGTCTTCCATCTCCATCGTTTGTCCCAAACCTTGCAATTGCAGGTCTGATTGACATGCTTCGGCCAGTTGGACCCGGCGTGTCTGACCACAATGTTTTGGAGCGCTGTATAAATGTGATAACGAGCTTACCTTATGCGGCAGTGGGGCTGCATGCCATGACAAACAGGAAAACTGCTGAAGGCAAGCTATGGGGTGCCTCTCTTGTCGGCGTTTCTGCCGGCGCTGTCGCTTTCCATGCTTCGTCTGGAGAGGCCAGAAACTTTACTCGTAAATTGGATTACTGGCTGATAGCAGTATCAAGCTGTTTATTATCCTGTGCTGTATTTCCAGAGAAGCCCTTGCAATTTACTCTCTTAGGTCTTGCCCTTACCCCCTTTCAGCCATTTTCTGTGTCAGCAACAAATATAGCTGCTATGGAAGTAGAGTTCTTGAGAAGAGCTCGCACAGCTGGAGGTGATTCCCAACTTTCTAAGACACAGAGGAGGCATTTGGCATCCAGTACTATTGGTGCAGCATGTTTTTGGATTGAGGATCACAATCCACACATTCCTGCTATTCACGCTATCTGGCACATCCTCTCAACATACTCAACTGCTTCTACCAATTGTTTGTTGGCCAGCATCGAGAAGGAACACGGTCTTTTGTAATTGGACTCTGTAGGAAAGGTAATGTATGTCTGTATACTGATCTTCATTTTGAAGTTATTTTTTTTGCTGTAACTCTTTTGGTTGTCCAACTTACATGCATGCAGTCGTGAAGGGGGGTTGAGCCTGGACATCCCATGTTGCATACCCACAATACCATTCTTCCCTAGGATCATTTTGAACACTCTCCCAATCTTCTGCTGGCACGAGTCTCCACGTCTCGCATTTCTCACATTGAACCCACCTGTCTGCATCTGCTCCTTCAGCTGCTGCTGGAATCTCTCCTACATCCCCATACGCAGCCATCTCCGTCGGCGTCGACATGTTTGATGCTGCGCGCTTCCTGGATGCAGGCGTATTTCCCGACACAGATTTCCCTGGCGTTGCCCCATTACCGGCAGAGTTCCCTTGCTGAGATGCTCTCATGGAGGCAGACAATTGCTGCAAGTATATTTTTCTATAATGTTCCAGAGGTCGCCCATCATAGCAGACAGACTTCCATCCGTCATCTCCCTGTTTACTAGGTGTTATTTGTCGCTTGTAATGAATACTGAATGCTGTTGCGGAATTGTACCTCTTTCCTTGATATTCAATGGCACCGTCTTCTGCTAAGGTGGCAACTGCAGTCATGCCCTTATATACACACGTTACTTTGTTTTTCCCAGGTATTAACACTCCAGCATCTACAAGGTCCTTCAATGAAGCTGTACCTCTAACACCTGTGCCCGTAGCACCAGGTTTCCGGGTCGGAGCACCTTTGCGCCCAACAGTCAGTGGTGCATCGTCCCGGTCTTCTTCAATCGCGAGGTCGGCTCCTGTTCACAGAAGATCCTGGTATGCTGACATATTATCGCTGTTTCGAAATCAACCACATACCTGTAATCTTTTGTCCTAGGCGGAAAGCTTTGTGCACCGTCCCACTTAAATACATCGAGCCATTTTGAAATGCTGAGGTTGGGAATCCTGGAGTCTCCATGCCTGAGTATTTATGTACAGTAAGTGCGTTAACCTCTCAATTTGCTAGAGCTATCATTTTCAATGCCAGGCAAAATCTCTAGCAAGAAGGAAACCTTAAGGAAAGCTTTAGACGTGTGTCAATTGAATTCCGTATAACTTTCTTTCTCATCATTTCGTGCATATAGTAATACATAATTCCGATATATTGTATTTTAACTGTCGTAATGCCTAGGATGAAGAAGAGTCGCTATGCACCGCTCCAAGATTGCTGAGATCATCCGATGATATTAAGACAGCGGCGGCGACGAGAAAAATTAAGTTCTGATGCTATGAATGAAGATCTCTTGCAGCCAATACGGGATCAGACTCGTACAATTACCTTTCTGTCGATGGTCCTGGACGTACTATCTACTATCTACCAGTTCCTGTTGAGCATACTCCATGTACTGTCCCCTCCAAAGCTTTCCCTTGTTCAACTTGAAAGACTTGAGGGACTACAGAAAAGACTTTATACTGGGTATAGTGCGGAGAATCCTCTTCATGATGAAGCTTTAAAAAGGCTTTGGGATGAAGTGTATAAAGGCTCTGTGCCTTTTCCTGATACTGTCGCCTCAGATTTGTGGAAAGAATTTGGGTGGCAAGGTCGACATCCAAGCACAGATCTCCGAGGATCTGGGATGTTAGCAGTAGAATGCCTCCTATATTATGCCGAAGAGGAACCTGAGTCATTTCATAGAGTATTGAAAAATTCTAATCATGAGACAAAGTATTACCCTTTTGCTACAGCTGGCTGCAACATTGTTTTCATGCTCGCAAGAAATATCCTAGACCTTCAGAGAAACGACTGGACACCGACCAAGGCAAGCCACAGAGAATTCATGAAGTCTCTGCAAGACTGTGATGTAGCTTTTGAGGAATTATTCATATATAGCTTTGAATTATTGGATGAAAAATGGCTTCACAGTGGCGACACCTGGACTGTGATGGATTGGCCTGCGACAATGCAAGAGCTAACGTTGAACGTTGAAAGCATGCTCGCCGGTGCCTCGTTTAAAATTGAAAGCGAAAGGTACTACTAATATATTCAGTTACCGTTGTTAAAATTATTTAATAAATCACTTGTAATGGATATGTGCTAGATCGTTTCAAGTATTGTGATAATTTTGCTCGTGCCAGTCATTGCTACTAATTGCCATGGGTAGTCAACATCCCATTACTAACGGGGTTTTTCCTCACCTTTGTGTCGTATGCTTGCTACTATTATCCTGCTGGTCTTATGCAGAATCTTCTCCGAAAGCGGTGAGAACAGACGTCACCTTTGGTCCACTGAAGCCAGGAGACGCTCTCCGAATGCCGGGCCAATACATCGCCTTCTTCAAGGATAACATTCCTCCTCAGGCAGTTGAGGCCAGAGCTCGTGCTATGTTGAGAGGAAGAGGGCCTACAGCTGTCTTTCCAAGCTTGCAAGGATTTGCCTTCACCGCAGATCCCACTACAGGTCCGGGGCGGTCAGCCATCGCAAATGTTCGCTCATCTGGAGATGTACAGCTAGTTGATGAAGACCAGTGGATATATGCAGCTGGTGCATTTGTCGGAGCAGGATCAGCCACATTACCTACTGGAGTTCAACGCACTCAGGCTGCTATTGGCAGCCCTAACCCTCTTCGGAGGACGGCGGCTGCCACAAGAATCGCCATCCTCGACACTGGCATCGACTCTGACCACCCGGATTTGAATGTCAGGATGGACTTGGGCAAGAATTGCATAGTTCCCTCCTCACCTGCAGAGGATGACAATGGGCATGGTACGCATGTTGCAGGAACAGCTGCAGCTAAGGGAACAAGCATTGTTGGCGTAGCTCCTGGAACTGAACTCATCCCCGTAAAGGTGCTGGACTCCAACGGAGGTGGCAGTTGGTCTCAAATTATCTGCGGCCTTGATTACATCAGACAAAATAGAGTGGATTTGAATGTTTTCACTATCAATATGAGCATTGCAGGCTCTGGGAAACAAGGTTCTTGCTCTGGCAATTGCGACTGTTCATCTGCACTCAGAACCGCCATCTGCAAAGTGACAAACGTTGGTATTACTGTGGTTGCTGCAGCTGGAAACTCCGGCACTGCAATGACGCAAGTCGTTCCTGCAACTTTCCCTGAAGTGCTGTCAGTGACTGCATTCGCTGATGCTAATGGTGTTTCTAACGTGGCAGTGAGCCAGAACTCCAGGCCAGCAGTTTCTTGTGATGGTTCACAAGTGGATGACACCGCCGCCACCTTTTCCAATTTTGCAACCGTCAATTCAGACAGTTCAGATACCGTTTCTGCCCCTGGGGTTTGCATTTTGAGCACTTTCTTGAATGGAGGGTATGCCATCGGATCTGGTACGAGCATGGCAAGTCCGCATGTAGCATCGGCGGTTGCGCTCTGCCGTTCATATATTGACTCAGATTCAGGGAACGCTGTGAACGGTCCGTGCAGTGGTAAGACCCCGGCACAAATTACTAACATCATACGGAATCAAGCTTCTGATCAAGCAAACTCCACATATGGATTCAATGGGGACCCTCTGAGACCATATTCATCCTCCATATTCTACGGATATGGCCTGTATGCTGGCGTCTGATTTTAATACAAACTTTACAAACTTATTTTTTCCTTGATAACAGTTTGAGGGTTGTAAGAAACCCTACCATATCCAATGCTTTATAGATAAAAGTCTAGCTTCACATATGTACATATGTTTTCTTTCTGTCTTGCTGTAAAAGTTTGAGATACTTTACATTGGGAGGGGAGGTGGGTGCTTCACATGATTCTATGAAAACAATGGCAAATCAGGGGCCCATCATCAAGTATAATGCATAATCTAGCAGATTATCTGCATATAATGGTAAGATCTACTGTTTTGCATCGTCCCCCAAGCATTGAATCACCTCCTCAAATGAATCTGTGTGGAGGAGATATTTGTGTGGTGCCACCAGCTATCTTGTGGGAGGGTGACTGCACAATTGCGTTGGGTTACGTTGGGCTTAGTCATCGAGCTGAAAAGTGCACAAAAACAGCGTTTCGGAGAGAATTATGGATTGACACAACGTTAGATATTTGCAAGAGCAGTATAAAGGAGCTACCTCAGAGATTTGTTGAGACAGCAAATCAGCTAATCCTGTTTTTCAAAGAAACACCTTTATAGCCGAGGAATGTTGGCCTATTAATTTAGTTAAGGTAGAAGACCCACATTGCCGAACGCTCGTACTTACATAGCTATGGAGAAAGACCCAAGTTTACATCCTGAGGCCCCGGTCTCTCCAGAACCCCACACTCAGCCTGGCACCCCAACGCCAGCCCCTGTGCAACATTGGGAGCATGTTCATTCAGCTTTACATGCTTATAATGCAGTTATTGCACAGTCTAATGCAGAGGAGGAAAGTTATAGTCTACTTTTACTCCGCAGAGCAAAAGCTGCAAATGGACTAGCGGCACAGCTGCGTTGTATACCGCCGCACATTAGTGAGGCTGCAGCGATTTCAGCTCCAGACCCTACTCGTTTGGCACGAGCAGCGCTAAAAGATGCAGAAGCGGCCATTGCTGAGCTTTCCGCCACAAAGGATTGTTGTCCAGCCTCAATGGCCCAAGCTCATCTCGAGAAGGGTTGGGCGTTGTATCATTTGGAAAAGTACAAGGATGCTATCAGTGCAGGACAGGCAGTTGTATCCATGCATGGCCTCTCTCCGATACTCTTGGCCTGTGCAAATGCTTTACTGGAAGAATGCCAGAATGTATCTGGCAAAAGCAAATGTCCAGTGAGGTTTTTCTGCCCCCTGAGAAAGATCTGTAGCAAACCCACAATGGCTGTGCCGTTGCCGCCACAGCTTGCTCTAGATGATGCAGAATGTGTATTGTGCTTTAAATTGCTGTGGGAACCAGTTACTACTCCATGCGGGCATAGTTTCTGCAAGCCATGCCTTGCACGTGCTGGGGACCACGCAGCCAGGTGTCCTGTGTGCCGCTCTGTCTTACATGTTGGAGAGGATTTACCAGTGACTTTGGCACTGAAAAACTTGCTTATGAAAGCTTTTCCCGAAGAGTATCAATTGCGGGCTTCAGAAGAAGCTCATTTCATCTGTGAGAATGGAAATATATCACTGTTGCCATTATTTGTTATGGCTCCTCTGCTGCCAGGGGAGCGGATGGCGCTTAACATATTTGAGCCTAGGTATCGCCTGATGATTAGGAGATGCTTGGCAGGTGGTAGAAAGTTTGGTATGGCCACTGTGGACTCAATGCATGTGCTACAGAAGGCAGCCTGTGAGGCAGAGATTACAGAGGTAGAAACCCAGCCTGATGGGCGATATTACATCGAAATCAGGGGTGGAAGACGATTTGTTCCAGAACAGAATTCCGAGCTTGATGGATACAGGACAACCCTTCCATTATACTTTCATGACGAGCTTACGCCAGAAGGATCAAAAGTAGAGCTCCAGGGCCTCATGCAGAAAATTTCAAATGATGCAGACGCGTTGGCTGGGCGCTTGCGCGCGTTGGCTACGAGTCGGAGGCAAGCTGCAGAACTGTTGAGGTTGGCAGGCGAAAGACCTAGTAGTGGAGATGCTGAGGCATTGGGTTTTTGGGTTGGTAACTTGGTGTCTCCATTCCTGACTAATAATGCTGGCTTCAAAATGAAATTGTTGGAGTGCAGAGACAGCCTTGAGCGACTCCAAATTGTTGATGGTGTGCTCAGCCAGCTACAAAGGGAGAACTCGGGGTGTTGCATTATGTGATTTTCTTTTGTATAATTTGTAACAGCGCAAATGTAACACATTTCGGTTTGCTTGCTCTGGCTTCGATGGACATCTATGTCATATGCATCCTTCACATGTAAAGCGGTTCGAGCTGGGAGTAGGGACATCAACAGTAAGTCATTCACTTATTCATCAAGCTGGATGTAATTCAGCTCTTCTATTGCTCCGTCACAGATGCCAGTATGGCGAACAATGTCGTTGACACCGTTTCTCAGGAGTCAACGGGGTGTCTTCTGCTCTGCTGTTGCAAATCAAAATATACTTCTTGTGGAGTCTCCTGCCAAGGCTAAGAAGATACAGGAATACGTCGGATCTGATTTCAAAGTCCTTGCCAGCTTTGGTCATATCAGAGATCTATCGCCCCATGAAGGCTCTGTCGTTCCACAAGAAGACTTCAAGATGAAGTGGGTTTCTCAGGAAGCAGCAGAAGCTCGTCTGGCAGATATTATCTCAGCTGCAAAGAAAAGTAACCGTGTATTCTTAGCAACTGACCCAGACAGGGAGGGTGAGGCCATATCATGGCACCTTTTACAAGAGCTTCAACACCAGGGAGGCATTGCTGAAGCGTCTGTGGACCGCATAACATTCACTGAAGTTACCAAATCTGCAGTGTTGGCCGCTCTCTCATCTCCTAGAAAAGTGAACGAAGAATTGGTTCGAGCATATTTTGCAAGGCGAGCATTAGATTATTTATATGGCTTCAGTCTCTCGCCTTTGCTGTGGCGGAAAGTGCCTGGCGCAAAGTCAGCTGGAAGAGTCCAAAGCGTTGCTCTTCGTATAGTATGTGAACGAGAGAATGCAATTGAGCTATTCGTGCCAACTCCTTACTTTACAGTATCAGCGGAATTCTCTCAGCAAGGAGAACTGAGTGATTATGCATCGGCAGTTGTCGCCAACCTAGTTCAAATGGATGGTGAACCAGTTCCGCAACCTGGCTTTCTCAACCAGCAACGTGCGATTGATGCTGTGCATAGATTAGAAAAGTCATATTTTCAAATATCTAATGTGACGAAGAAACAGGTTGAGCGGACACCCAATCCGCCGTACACAACAAGTACATTGCAACAAGATGCATACAATAGGCTGAACAGATCGGTGATGAAAACAATGGCTGTAGCCCAAGCGTTGTACGAGGGAGGACACATAACATACATGAGAACGGATGGAGTTTTTATAAATGACGAAGCAGCACGTGGCCTTAGGAATGTCGCATCAGAAACATTTGGGCCAAGGTCAATACCACCTTCTCCTAGAATGTATAAAAGCAAAGTCAAGAATGCACAGGAGGCGCATGAAGCAATCAGGCCGACAGATCCCTCTGCAACTGGGGAGGACCTGGCTGCAAAAGGGTTTGATAAGTCTGCAGTGGCTTTATACAACCTCATCAGGAGCAGAGCTTTGCAAAGTCAAATGAGCAATGCAAACATTGAACAAGTCGCTGTTGAATTTACGAGCGAGGATGAAACACTAGTACTGAGGGCCACAGCAAGTCGTGTAATATTTGCTGGCTGGATGGCTGCAGCCCGATCAACCCCTGTAGTAGATGGAGAGGATAGTATTAATCTAGATAGTAGTGGGTTTGTTGCCACCAACTGGCTGAAAAGCATGGAGCCAGGAATGCCTGCTTACATACGCTCTGCAGAAAAAAATGACCATGAAACAAGGCCTCCTCCAAGATATTCAGAAGCGTCCCTGATCAAGGCTCTAGAGGAGGGCGGCATCGGTCGGCCATCTACGTATGCACCCATTGTCAAACTCCTCAAGGACAGAAAGTATGTCCAATCTCGTGGGAGTGGCAGGTCTGCGTTGGAAGCAACTCCCTTGGGAAGAGTGTTATCAGCGTTTTTGACTGCCTATTTTCCCCAGTATGTTGATTATTCATTCACAGCCAATTTGGAAAATCAACTTGACGAAATATCAGGAGGGCGAGCCGAGTGGAAGTCGGTCTTATCTGAGTGGTGGACTCCATTTGAAGAGAGGATCAATCACATGAAAAACGTCTCTGGGACTGATGTCATCAATGAATTGAACAGATTGCTTGAACATCATATTTTCAAGCTTCCAGGTGCTGCAGGCCTTCCCAATCAAGTGCCAGCGACAGATCACAGCACATGTCCAGAATGCCAATCCCCACTCAGTCTGAAACTATCAACGAAAGGAAGCCCCTTTGTCGGTTGTACCAAGTATCCTGAATGTACGTATGCTCGGCCATTTACGCCTGCACACGCCATTACAAATGGAGACGAGCTGGAGGATACCAAAATTGCATTGCAAAAATACAAGATGAAGTACGGAACACGGTACTTGGGAGACGACCCTAAAACTGGAAAGGCTGTATTTGCCTGTAAGGGTCTGTTTGGACCATATATACAACTGGGTATTGATTCAGACGTGGATAAGAGAAGAATTCCAATACATAAAGATTCAAAATCTCACAAATTGAGTCTCGACTATGCAGTGAGTCTGCTGTCGCTTCCAAAGCATCTGGGAGAGCATCCCACAACCGGTGATCCAATTATAGTGAAGGGAGGAAAGTTTGGCCCTTATCTTAGTTGTGGTGATTTAAACCGGTCTGTACCCATTGAATTTGATGCAGCTACTCTGTCTTTAGATCAGGCTGTGGAGCTTCTGTTAAAAAAGGCCAGCGTGACAAATAAAACCAAGAATGCAACCGCAGCTGCTCTGACCAGAGGAATGAAAGGCAGCAAAGGAAGGAAGATGAAGGAGGGAGAGGGTGAGGTGTCCAAATCATCTGGTTGGAGCTTCTATCTCTCCTCGTATAAATCGCCTGAAGGTTGTACGGCTCGGCAGAGAACGAGTTTAGCTGGTGCTGATTGGAGGAAGTTGAATCTGAAGGAGAAGGTTGCATGGGGGGAGCAGGCAGCCCAACAAAATGTTAAAGAAGCAAGGGTGAAGGAACCAAAGAAGCCAGTTACTGCTTGGGGTCTATATGTTAAGCAGGGATTCGAGGTAGCAAAGCGCATGACAACGGAGGCCTGTACTGAAGAAGATGTTGGGCATGGGAAAGTGTTGAGCAAACTGGCCGAACAATGGAGGGACATGGATGAAGAGCAAAGAAAGCCTTACACTGATCAAGCTGCCAAAGCCAAACTACAGCATAAAAGGGAAAGAAAAGTATGGGTGGACAAAGTGCAAAAGTCGTAATTATATTAATATTTCCTGCAATAAGAATCGGCTATAATAAGGTTTTGAGTGAAATAGACAATTCCTGACGATGACCGCAACACCTGGATTGCGTGAACCGCAAGTTTCTAAAGCAGTTGCAGCTTTGCTCAAGTTCTTGGGGAAGCAAAGAGAAGAAAGTAAAAACCTATTGCAAGAAGACGAATTTTTGCATTTAGTGAGTAAAATTATATGCATCCGGTGGCAAAGTCTGGGTCGATTGCCTTCATGTGTCTTAGAATTGGTACAAATTGTAATCTAGCAATCAGGGGATGAAGAAACGACTTTTTTTCTTTACTTGCAGGTCATCGCTTTGAAAAAGGTACCGCCCAAAAGTCGGAACGATAAACCAATTAGAATACCTCTGCCAAATCCAATTTATGACACTGAAGGCACGGAAATCTGTCTATTTGTTAAAGATAAAAAGGGCGAGGGACATAAAGGAGCAAAATTGAAAGTAAAGGAGGACAGAATTCAAGGTATTAGCAAAGTCATTGGATTGGGGAAATTGAAGTCGAAATATGAGAGTCATGAAGCCAAGAGGGCCCTTTGCAATTCATATGATTTATTTGTCGCTGATGATAGGATATTGCCTTCCCTTCCCAAGTTAATTGGAAAGTCTTTTTTCAAGAAGAAGAAGCAACCCATTCCAGTCAAATTGGAAGGCAAGGACTGGGCAATGTCAATAAAGAAAGCATGCAGTGCCACGTATATGTTTGCTTCATCCGGATCATCAATAGATATTAAAGTAGCCCATACAGGCCAGAGTGAAAGTGATTGTGTAGTAAATATCATGGCAGCTGCACAAGGGGTGGCAGGTAAATTACCTAAAGGCTGGAGTGGCATCCTGGCATTGTATCTTAAGACTGCTGAATCCAAGGCATTGCCAATTTACAAGGCTAAGACAGGACAGTCTGATGAGGAAAAAGGCACCACTAAGTAGAAGTTACCTGTGATTGTAAGGACATAGGGAACAGAAAACCCTAAGAAACCGCTGAAATGCCTGCTGACTTTGGCCCAAATACCGACCACACTGCCATGACTGACACCATGATGTCCATTCCAAAATTTGCCACTTTTTTTTCATCCATGCTCTTTGGCAATCTTTGTTTCAGACTTTCAGCAAGTTTATCCCTTCTGTTCAGACCATCTCTCCATGCTCCATCAAAAACTTGAGCACTGGGAAGGGGCGCATACTTTTTTGCCAGTTGCTGCAATTCTTTCTTTGGAGCTGCCAATACAAGCTCTTGCTTGCTATCATCGTACAGTGTAGTAAGACTCAATGCTTTGGCTACACACCCTGCTTCTTCTGGAGACTGTCCCTCACTTGGCACTTGACCTGGAGGATGGTCCACAAAAAACCAAGAGATGGAGCTCAAGGCAGTTTGTAAATGCTGGCCAAATGGACCTACAATAGCTGCAATATAAGGTTCTGATAATGTCTCTCCACTTTCGCCCTCTATTCTATGAGCATGCTGCTGTAAGACCTGGTTGTATATGTCGATTTTGGAGGGCTGGGTTGGGAACGTGGGATGAGAATGGTACCAACCAACAATCTTCAAGCCCTCCGCAGCCACTTCTTGTCTGGCTGCAAATTCAGCCTCAGGGTCCATTTCGACATTGACAGAGTCATCCTCTGTGCTCAACTCCTTGACTGGAATAGCTTTGATGACTGTAATGAGTTTCTGTTGCGAATCCCATGTGCCGGCAAGGATGCCGATGATTTCATTTGTAGAAAGATGAGCATGAAAGTCCATTGTAATCTCAGCTCCATTATGTACTTGTACTTCAAACGGTTGAGTATCAGGCTCATATGCCTCTAACGGTTGCAATGAATGCTCATCGTCCACGCCAAGTGCCACAAAACGGGTAGGGACTTTAGCTAATCGACGCGGTCGGACAGGAATGTATTCCTCGGGGGCAGGCTGGAGGGGAGGCGGCTTGAAATATTGACTTGAGATGCCAGCGGTCCGCTGACGCTTAGGTGGGGGCTCTGTAACGTTTGATGGCTCCCCTCCTATTTTCTCCCTTGCCAAGTCAGCTTTGTATGTTTCCAAAAGCCTGCCTGCATACTTCACCGCCTTCCAGCCGTCGTCAGCTTTCCTGGTTGGATTCACTAACCGCTTGAGGTAAATAGAAAATGCTGATGGAGAGTCAAAACTCAGTTCCTTTCCCCCTATGGAACATCTAATACTGCCTTGATCTGTCAAGTCAGCCACTTGAGTCATGCCCTTGTACTCCATTGTAAACACACCAATGCCCGGCATGAGAATTCCCGCATCAACAAGCATCTTCAGACTGACGCCTCCACGGCCACCTCCAGTCCGTCTGGTGCCTTTTTTTATGAGAGGTATGGGAGCTGGATGACTGGGTAATGACCCTAGGGGAGGGGGTTTTGGTCTAGCAGCTTCATCCTCGGATTCAGTTTCAGTTCCATCATCGTCGGCACCAGGGTGTTGGTTGGCGGTTGTTGGCACCGCTGCAGGTACCATGGAAGGCATATTTTGGGAACCTGGAATCGTGCTCGTGGTAGGGATAACATCATGTGTCGTTTTGGGTGCCGAGCCATCAAGTAATGTGTCAACGGGAGCTGAAGGCAAAAAGAGATCATCGTCCATTTCGCCTTCCATTAGTGCCGGAGTTGGATGTTTTTGATTGGGAATGTGAGCTCAGCTCAAGTCACAATTATCTAACAGCAATGGTTTACAAGCGACAGCCGTGCTGTATCTGCCAACAAAAGATGACAACACCTGATCTTCAAGCCTAACTCGCTCTTTGTCGAGGAGATACTTTATGATAATAATAAGTGAGAAGGGACGTAATTAAAATTATGTCAAACGCCCACAATATACCTCTTCAGTATTTGAATGGACACTGCCCGATCAACAATGACACCCTTGTTGGCATTTTTCAAACTACATACTGGCTACGATCTGAAATTCCACACTATTTGCCCTCCTTATCTATCATAGTCCATAGAGGAAAGTCTGGCCCCAATCTTTTTCTGCCTTGCAGCTCTGGGAGCTCTATCACGCATGCTGCCTCGATCACCTCTCCCCCTGCCTTTTTAACAAGGTCAGCACCTGCTGCCAGGGTGCCACCTGTTGCAATAAGATCATCAACAAGTACAACCCTGTGGCCAGGAAGCACGGCTCCAGTATGCATTTCAATTTTATCTTTAGAGTACTCTGTAATATACTCTGCAGATATTGTTTCTCCAGGTAGTTTGCCAGGTTTACGAAGTGGCACGAAAGCGCAGCCAAGAGCCACAGCAAGTGGTGCCCCAAATATCAATCCACGCGCTTCAAAGCCTAGAAAGTACTTTGCATGTCATACAAAGCGATGTTGGGTGATATCATGGCAGGTATCTTACCTGCTACGATATCAATGTTTTGGTGTCGATATCGCTCCGTCAAGAGATCAATCGAGTCTTTGAAGGCTATGGGGTTGAGTAATATGGTCGTCACATCGTAAAACATTATGCCTGCATGTGGAAAGTCAGGAATAGTACGAATTGAGTCTGATATTGTATCAATACGGGGGTCATGATTTACTGCTGTCATCATACAAAATGAGTATTCAGCAGACACCAAATATAAGTACTATTCTCTCTAAGCAGTAGTAGCTCTCCATATATGTTCACTTCATGGGAAATTGGATGCTGGCCAAAGACATAGGATTCAGTAACTCCGGCGCCTCACAAAATGCCAGTATATTGTGGGAACAACATTTATTGTGGCTGCCTTAGACTTGCATCTCCTCTCGATAACTCTTGCTTTATAAAAATTTTGGGCGTGGTGAAACATATATTGACTTACATGATACATTTGTGACTTCACTTTGTTCTTCGACGAGATTGCCGTCCTCCATAGTTTATTTCTCACTTATCTCTTAGGTAGGCCTAAGGACACAAGATATGCCGAGGCAACCAGAAAGGAGAAATACTGCAATAAAGGCACATGACGATGCTCATCTTAGCACAGCGACAGAGGCGACGAACCGTGTTCAGGGCTTGGCTCTGCTATCGTTGAAAAGAACTTTTGACTTGTTTATGGAGAATCTTGGTCAGTATGTCCCTCTTGATGAAGAATCCCAGAAGTTAAAATTAACTTGCAAAGTAAGAGATGAGTATGGGCAGATACAAGGCTTTGTATCCAAAACCGCTGCCACGGCAAAGCCTGCCGTGTCTCAGCCAGAAGTCGTGTCGGATATGGCCAAGTTGATAGATTCAATACCAGCTGAAGGTACCAGACACCAAGAAATGAACCTTGAAAACAAAGAAAAGCAGCTAATAGTACAATCTGAAGGAAAGCCTGGCATCACTGCAGTTGCTAAAGAAGCCCTGTCCAGCACAGTGATGGTACCAACAGCAACTGGAGGACAGAAGGAGTACACTCCTAGTGCCACCATAGCGAGGCGAGCAGCAGCCAAATGGCCTCGTCCACAATGGCGTGCCCCTTGGAAAGCGTATCGTGTAATTTCAGGCCACCAAGGCTGGGTCCGTAGTGTAGCCTTTGATCCCAGCAATGATTGGTTTGCCACTGGTTCTGGTGACCGTACAATCAAAATTTGGGATGTGGCTTCTGGAACTCTCAAATTGACTCTGACCGGTCACATTGAGCAAGTAACTGGACTGTCCATATCCAATAGACACCCGTACATGTTTTCATGTGCACTAGATAAGCAAGTTAAATGCTGGGATCTGGAAGTCAACAAGGTCATCCGTCATTACCATGGGCATCTATCAGGTATATACTCCATTGCCCTCCATCCTACCTTGGACATTATAGCTACTGGTGGAAGGGATGCCACCTGTCGGGTGTGGGACATGAGGACACGAACTCAAATATTTGCTTTAGGGGGCCACGAGGATACTGTTGCTGCTATTCTGACTCAAGGAACAGATCCTCAAATAGTCACTGGCTCCTATGATAAGACAATTAAACTTTGGGATCTAAGGGCTGGAAAAACTATGAGCACCTTAACATACCATAAAAAGGCAGTACGTGGCCTGGCTGCACATCCGACAGAGCATACATTCATGTCTGGAGCGGCTGATAACATTAAGAAATTTGGTCTGCCGAATGGGGAGTTCCTTCACAATTTTTTGGATCAACAGAAGGCCATAGTTAACTGTGTTGCTGTTAATGATGATGGTGTAGCTGTGAGTGGTGGTGATAATGGCTCTCTTTGGTTTTGGGATTATAAGTCGGGCCATTGCTTTCAAAGAGGAGAAAGTCTACCTCAGCCTGGTTCATTGGATGCTGAGGCTGGTATTTACGCCTGTGGATTTGACATGACTGGAAGTCGTCTGGTCACCTGTGAGGCTGACAAGACCATTAAAATGTGGAAGGAGGATGAACGTGCCACTCCAGACATGTATCCCTTGGATTTCAGACCTCCAAAAGATATTAAAAGATTCTGAGTATCCCATTACACAAGTACATCTTTATTTAGAAGGGAATTTAACAGTTGTTTTGCTTGCCTATTTGCCAACTTTGCAGCTGCAATGTGTGGTTCATCAGCTTCCACAGGTAGTA
This sequence comes from Axilococcus clingmanii, assembly GCA_019693495.1. NCBI lineage: Eukaryota > Viridiplantae > Chlorophyta > Chlorophyceae > Chlamydomonadales > Chlorococcaceae > Axilococcus > Axilococcus clingmanii. The sequence goes on along the minus strand of JAAMXV010000676.1, from coordinate 24,503 downwards.
TTGTTGCCGGCTTCCCCATCTGAAACGTGTTGACAAGAATGTTGGCAGCTGAAAGACCCGTCACCCAGGCTCGCTCTTGACTCAGTCCATTTGCGCCATGATCCAACCCCTTGATCCAATCACCTGCTATGACAACATTAGGGAAAGAAGTCTGCTGTAATGGTCTGTTCTTGTGGGAGCCAGGGCTGAAATGTGTTACCCCCTTTGGACATCTGACGACGGCAGCATCCTCGATATTTGCATACCCAAATTCAGGCTCACACAGGGCTAAATTTGACAAAACTTTTTTGATAATCTCATCATCAGTGAGGGGCATGAGGCTGGATGCCCCATAAAAGTCAGCAGCAATAACAGTGCCTGGTTCAGATTTGTACTCATCCTGTAGCTGTGTCAAGTTAAAGTATGTAGCTCCAATGTCTGGCTCAAATCCAGCTAGGACATTTGCAGGAAATCGAGTATTAATCCTTCTATCCAACCAAACTTTTGTAGCTATGGCATCGATGCTTCGTAAGCTCATTATATTTCTAAATTCTGTCCTGTCAGCAAGTACATGATTTTTAGAAACTAACTTTTGCATCCCAGATATGGAGATGGCAAAGACTACGGCATCTGTCTCATAGACTTCCTCTTCGCCAGTTGCAATATTCTTGGCAATAATGGCAGTTACTGCTCCGCTATCGTCAATCTTGAGCTGCTCTACCAATCTGCCACCCTTTATTTGTGCTCCTTGACTTTCAATTTTCTTCAGCAGCGGTTGGAATATCTTCTCTGAGATACTTCCCTTACACCAACAGACATCAAAGTCTGCTTGATGAGCCAGTGCATAAAAGTATAATGTTTCTATAGTCACAGCTGCAGACAATTGTTCTGGTGGAGCAAACAGACCCACCAAGAGTGTCGGTTTTAGAAATCGTTCATATGCTTCCTTTGACACTCCGAACCGCCTAAAAGACTCTAGCGCGCTCATGCCATCATAATATTCATAATTGCTCTCAGTTAAATCAATGGCTGCATAGAGCCATGGTATTATAGAAGCTCTATCTGCCAAACTCAGATTGTAGAATCTGCTAAAAGTATGAATGAATTGTCCGAGTATTGTAGGATACTTTGGTTGAGCTGAGAAAACAGGTGCCTCCGTGATGAGGCCATCGAGCCCCCAGAAACCAGATGTTTTGTATTCTGTCAGTGGCCATGATGGGAGATCTAGTTCTTTTAGCAAAGAGAAAATATTATTGTAACTATACCAAAAGCCCTTAATGCCTAATTCAATAGCCCTGCCCTTCTGAGACCTCCATCCGGCAGCAGCACCTCCTGGATTGGTAGCAGCATCGAGCAGCACAGTGTCGAAACCTGCCTCGGTCAAAGCTTTTGCACAGCCAAAGCCAGCCCAACCTCCACCAACAACAACAACTCGTTTGGTTGGATGGGATGCTGATGCTGCGGCTTGAACCGCCACTACTTTGCTCGAGGTTCTGCTATAAGTCTTGAGTTTTCGTGGGTTTGTCACCCTCGCATCTGCAACTTTAAAAGCCCGCATTGACTTAACTTTCATGGAGAACTACTATGACACTACACTGCTCTGCAGGAACCTTTAATAAGGTGCAGATGGTCCGAATTTGATCTGTCAAAAGGAAGACTGAGGCAGCCTGAAAAGGTTTAAATTTAATTAAGTGCAAATTTTAACCCCTAAAGCTATATAGAAACATTTATTCAATGAATGGATGGATGGATTCATCCTTGAAAAGTCTACAGGTCTTTCTAAAGCTTCAAACTTGAGGCTCTGGCGAGCTCTGAATTCAGCACTTCGAAGTCGTGCTCACCTGACTATTTTCCCCTTCGTAACTGCTCACAAAATACTGTAATACTTTTACAGAGATAAATGCGCAGAATACATAAAATATACGCTGCAATCGCAAGATAAAATACCTAATTTTTTGCTGTCCAGTTTCAATACTTTCACTTGGTTTGTAATCTGATCAACAACAATGAGTGAAGTCGACAACAAAGCTGTTTCAATGATTCTTCAGAGAGCATCTAGAGGCCAGATTAGTCCTTCAGAATTGTCACAGGAATTAAACAGTCTAGGAGCGCTGGGCGACAATGCATCCAGCATCGCTCAGTTTTCTGAACATCTTTTAAATACTTTGCCAAAGATTATGCGGCTTTCATCAACAGCTGCAGCAGAGAGTGTCACAGATCAACTCAAAAATAAAATAGCATTGCACAACATGTTAATCCAGGCCCTTGAAGATGCTGCCGTATTGATTACCTTGCCTGCAGATATTCTTCGCTCCCTGTGCTTCGACGGCCAGCGGTTGTCAGCGCTTTTGGCAGTTAGATCCTTTGAAAACGATCAAGAATCTACAATAATAACTAATATTATAAAGGCGGCTGGTAATAAAGTAGTAGAAGAATATCAGGTAGATATGGCATTTAGGACGCAATGGGAGATATTTTATGCGTGTGTTAGATATTCTTGTGAAATATTCTTTTGGGGAGTGGCCAATGTGGCTTCCAGACGACACTATGCAGAAAACAGTGAACTGCATCTGAGAGATGGTATACAATTGACACAAGTAGTTTTGCATGCATTGGATGCTGCAGCATGCCATCGAGGTGATTTGCAAAAACGGTTCCCTGAGGCATTTAACAGAGGAGCATTCCCAACGCATGCCACCCCATCTGGAGAGGAAGATTGGACTGTTGGGACGCATGTCTGTCGATCACTGTTAGCTTTATTTGATTTGATTGCAGATCATTATCAAGAAAACCCTGAAGATGCTGTCAATGCATTATTTGAACTTGCCGAGAAATCATTGGCGTTGCATGCTGGCGCAGTAGCAACTGAGAAGGGTCTTCAGCGACGATCTGTGAGACTTCAACTGTATGCTGATGCTCGCAAAAAGGTGTTAAAGCCACTAGTAGATACTGTTATGGCATTGTATCCAGCAGAAAGGTCTCAATTTTCAAGAGTGTTGGCACTTGCTGAGGCGCATAGAGCCTATGACCAGTTGTATAAGATATATGAAGTCTCTCAAGATATCGAGAGACTGTATCAACAGATGATGCACCTCACACCAGATGATTTGTTCCCAGGCTATGCTCAATATGTATTTCGGAGACTACTACAGGATGGCAAATCGTATGAACTGCTACAGATGCCACCAATTTTTGATCATCAGCTGAAAGATTGGCTTGTACATGGAGGTGAAAGAAGAACAGTTTTCGATGATAAAGATAGTTTTCTAAACCCTGATCAAGAGCATGCAGCCAGACTACAATTATGCTGGCTGCATGAGATGCATGTAGGAGATTATATCCAAGCAGCAGCTTCCATCGATTCACTTTTGGAGCAACAACCTCAATCTAGAGAGAGAACTCAAAGATTACTTTCACTTCAGAAACTGTCAGCTCTGGCTGCTAGTGATCAATGGCCCATAATTACTGAGCCCTCTGCCGATGAATGGTTGGAGCGGGCCAACAGTAAACTTGCATTTTAAAAGCTTTACACAATGCATCAAATTTAATCATCTCATCATTTTATTATCACTCTCCAGAGTTCAGCTGTAAACAAGCCAATCAAAAATATCTGAGGCGCTAGCGCCCTCCAAGGCTGAGCCCCAACCCTGCGAGTCAAACCCAGACTTGCTACTGCTCCAAAAAGCAGTGTAGAACCTTGCAGGAAAGATGTCACTGCTGGGTGAGCTACAATGGAAGGAATCCACGCTGGTGGTGTCAGGCCAACAGTTTTGACAGCAACTGGTAGTATCAATCCAGCCTCATTCAACAGTAGATCCATATAATGTGCTAGTGTCCCAGTCCAAACCAGAGGCAATAATCCATAGGATATATCAACAAAGGACTTCACTGGTGCAATTAACCATGCGCCTGACTTTTCTTGCTCGTATGCTTTTGCGGCACGCTTCAATACGTCTATCGAGCTATCGATAGTGTCCATTGAGCCAGCTAGAGACCAAGTTGCCATGTTCATGTCTGCTTCTGTAGCGCTTGCCAAGGTCTGCCACAATGTATAGGTGGTGACAGCAATGACTCCAGGGGCAGTGAGCATGAGACCTGAGGCCAATATATGCGTCGATCTCTCTGCCAAGAAAGGCGTTGGGTCTAATCCAAGCTGAAGTGATACATCTGGAAAGTGGTGAAGATATACAGCACCCAACAGCATATACATGAGAGCCACTTCAGCAGCCAGAGGTTTGTGACCACCGCCAAAGATATCCCAGGCAGGTGCCCTCAACCGGAACTCAATGCTTCTGTGAGGGCACGCTTTCAAACATTCCATGCACAATACGCAGTTCCTATTATCACTCAGTTGGGCTGGGTGTGAATACACAGGACATCCATTGGTTTCAAGACCCTCAGGTGCTTCTTTTGGGCCCCCCTTGTAACAGTGATAGGTGTCGCATTCGCTGCTGCAGACCCCTTGCCGGGCACGCAACTCCGTCATTGACAACTTACCAAACAAGCCATTCATACCTCCGACAGGGCAGAGATATCTGCACCAAAATCGTCGCTCCCAAAAGAAAGAGCATATCATGGCACCAGCTGTGATCAAAAGTAAGAGCCATGAGGATAGGGCAGCATTATCTGGGAGGTCCCATACTTCTTCCCATACTAGTATTGCAAAAAACATTGCAAAGAGAAACCAAGCCCCATAAGAATCTGCCCATTCACGGGGCCACTTCAGGAGCTTCGCTCCAGACGAAACTCTCCATCGTTGGACTACCTCACCCCATATCATGAAAGGGCACACAGAACACCAGACTCTGCCAAGAAATGGGTACACAACGAAGCTGAGTGGCCACCAGTAGGCCCAAAAAGCATTCAATGCAAAATTGTGGCCCCTGTCCTGTGGACCGATGAAGAGGATGGCAACCACCACCACAAACAGGGGCTTGATAATTCCATGATTCAATTTCTCTGTCCAAATGTCTCCCCTCAGAAATCTCCTCAGGGCTGGTATGACCCGTAAAAGATCTACTTTAAACCTATCTTTTGCAGGAGATGCAAACCAGAATACATCCTCACTGATACGGGCCAAATTCTTATTGTTGCTTCCACTCTGTCCGGTCATCGTCTGAGCCACCGCTCTCTCCACCATAGACGTTAACTCGGCTATATTTGCAGGGTAGTTATGTGCTTTTAATCTCCTTCTAGCCTCTGCACTGAGCCTGACTTTTCGACTGCCTTTACTGGCGCTCTGTCTCTCTATCCTTCTGAGGATGAATTTTGTCAGCTCATCAATATCATCTGGTCTCACTCTCAACGGAGGAACTCTGATGATGGTAGCCAAGGACTCCATATCCGGTGGGACACGAGTCTCCGCAGTCATTAATATTCTTGGAAATGTAGGGCTGATCATGTTTGGTTGGGGAGACGTTCCTGGACGGTCAAAGAGACTACTACTAGTATCCACCACTGGAGAGTCATCCTCATCAAAGGACATCATGCTGGCAGCAACACTGGATGTGGCCACCTGTCGTTGGAGTAATGGCAAGACAGCGGGAGGTGCTAAATGAACATTGTTGAGCAGCAAGGTGCCGCCAGGAGGAAGCCAGTTGAGCAGACCCTTCTTGGCTTTGTTTCCTAATAGGTCTGAACAGTCGGCATCCAGGCGTTCGCAGTCAACCCTGATCATTGGCTGCTTGTGATTCCTAGAACCAAAATGGATGAGAGCTGCAACATTGTCCTTCTCCAAACCTCTCTCGCCAAATATCAAAACTGGCTTCCTCATGGGGTCTCGTGATGCGTTGACAATTGCCTTTCGCAGTGAGACAGCATACCTGCTATTCCCGATGATACCACGTTTTGGAGCGGCCACTAGAAATGGCGCCAAGACCTCTCTGCGACGTTTCTCTTCTTCTAGGGCACGCTCTGCTTCTTCCAATCTCAAGGTGAGCTCTATCACTCGAGAAGCATCATCTGAAGACGCACTTTGCCCGTTTGCATCGAAGCTGCCAGGTGCCGCTGCTGCTGCACGGGGAGTGAGAAGGCAAATCCTAACTCGTTGCTGTCGCTGAAGATACGGTCTTCTTGCACCGAAAGTATGTGGATTCGCAAAGATTCCCGTTGGCATCGTAAAAAGCACACGAGTACTTTGGGTTGAGGTGTTTTAGAGTTGTCGTAGGAAACCGCAATCAAGTGATGAGGTGCGCAATGGCTGCAACGGGCCAAGAACCTTTAATAGTTAAGTCGGATTAAAAGCGATATACAGTTATTTTCATAAGCAAATGCGGTCAACGTGCACCTCGAACCTCTTACATAAAAGCCCCAAACACAATGGGATGCAAGGCACTAGTACCACTCCTTCATCCAGTCTCTACCCACTCCACTAATTTCTTATTCAGTTTGTGCTTCAATGTTGGCATCCATAAAGGTGCATTATACAGTAGCATACCACTGACCATGATTGCAACACCTGCTAGAAACTTTGAACTGAGTGGTGGCGGAGCTGGTAGAAAGGGCAGCTGCAAGGTGAATGCATACAGTGTGAATGGAACAATCAAACTCATCACTAAACTCATTGTCACATTGCCTGCAATCCTCACTAGATTAAGGGCAGCAATATTAAAAGCCAAATTGAAAATGACATATAGAAGTGGTAGCATGGGGGCTCCTGGTGCTCCACCTGTGAAAGCTAGCCAGCCTTGGTGCAAATATCTTGGCAATTCACTCATTGTGAGCCCAGCAGCAGATGTCAACAGAGGTAAGGAGAGTAAAATAAAAGCTCCTTGAGATAAGGATCCGAAAGAATTCACTATAAACAAGTCCAAATCTTTTCCAGTCTCCATGCGAACCTCCTTGAAAAGGTTTTCTTTGAATATTGTATCCAAAGCAGGGAAGAGCATCGAGACAACAAATATCAGTACATACAGTTTATCGACTCCAGCAAGGACTGAAGTGGAAATTGGACCAGATGGCCAGGCAGCAGTTATGACGCCTGCAATCACAAAGATAACACCGAATACTTGAGAGAAAGCAAGACGCTTCCCTTGTAAGCCGACTGCAAATAATACCTGGTAAAATAATACTGCTTGACTAAGTATGGGGAGTAATACTCCCGGCAGTCTCGCAGCACTATACAGGCCTAGCAATGAGGCGATAGCCTCAACTAACCCAATGGAAAGGAAGGTTTTCTTCTTGCTTCTGGGTATTTGAAGCAGTTGTAAGGGAATTCTACCAGACCTAACTCTTGCCCAAAGAATGCCAAAATAGACGAGGATATACCCAAAGGTTTGCAGTTGAGCTAGAAAGAAGATGTGATCACCCAAGGGAATCAATGCCATTTTGTAGAATAATCTATTAGCTATACCTGTACTTATCACTGAAAAAACAGATAAGAGGAACACAGGGGATGCTATTGAACTTCTATGAAATACCGTCGATGCAGCAACCTCAAGATGTCTATGTGATCGTTGACGATGGACCGCGCGGTGTTGGAGGACAGCCTTTCCCAAAGTGAGTATTTTAGGCGAACCCCTAGCTCTTACTCCTAATAGAGGTGCCGTAAGTCTCATGGAAGACTGAATCGACTGCATCTTAGACTAGAACTGCAAGCAAGCGTCAGAACGCAATGCAGTCGTTAACCTCATCTGAGACATATCCATATGCAGCCATCAAATATTGATGTTAGCAAGAATTGTGAGATGTAACGATTACTTTCAATTGATAACTTTGGGCATTCATACGCTTTGCAGCTGGCTCCAAGGTATGGAAGGCCGTCCCGTTTTTGGCGCGGAGATGGGCAATATGTGTTATCCATAAATCGGCGAGCTTGACAAAGCGTTTAAAGGGACAATCCTGGCTCATCGGTCCAGCTATTTGTCGAAAGAGTCATTTGCAAAATTGTGAATCGCTGTTATTGCAACCTAGCGTTAGCCATGCGACTTCGCCCAAGTACACGATTTTCACAAGGTTCAGGACAGTCCCTACAGAGTCGTCCAGCAGTAAGGAGGAAAAGACTCAACGTTAATGCCATCCAGCGCCTTGAAAATGAGCATGAATCCCATGCTCAAACAGCCAGACTTATCGCTGGCGCCGCTGCATTCCAAGCCCTCTTTTTCACTCCCAGTGCCGTGGCAGCTATGGAGGCAGTCACAGAGATTAGTGATGCTGGTACTTTAAGCTTTGCAGTTGGAGGTGTGTCAGCTGTTGCAGCTCTCTCAGCTGTTTTAATCGCAACAGATCCACAAAAACGGCGCTCCGCTCAACTGGAACAGACTGGCGGGAATGAGCTGGAGGCTGTAAAGAATTACTTCAACACATCTGGCTACGAGCGGTGGCGTAAAATCTATGGTGAGACGGAAGACGTCAATAAGGTACAACTAGACATTAGAACTGGGCATGCACAAACTGTTGAAAAGGTACTAAAATGGCTTGATGAAGAAGGCAGCATTGAAGGCATCACTGTCTGTGATGCTGGCTGCGGTACCGGCAGCCTCGCCATCCCTCTAGCTTTGAGAGGAGCAACTGTCAGCGCATCAGATATCTCATCTGCCATGGCTGGTGAAGCACAAGAGAGATACGATGCTGAGATAGCCAGTGGTGCCAAGGCCCCAGCTGTCCCCCCAAAGTTTGAAACAATGGATTTGGAATCTTGCAGTGGCAAGTACCACACAGTTACATGCTTGGATGTCATGATTCACTATCCACAGGACAAGGCAGATGCAATGGTATCACACCTTGCAGCACTAGCAGACCAAAGATTGATTATTTCATTTGCCCCCAAAACTCTGGCGTACTCCATTCTCAAGCGCATAGGAGAGTTATTCCCTGGACCGAGCAAAGCCACCCGTGCGTACCTGCACGCTGAGGCTGATGTAGAGGCTGCATTGCAACGCGCTGGATTCAAAGTAACCAAGAGAGAGATGACTGCTACGAGTTTCTATTTCTCCCGTCTACTGGAGGCGGAGAGGGTTTTCTAAAGCCTTGTAATCGTTAATCACTATAGAGGTCTCCTACTTGGGGGGGAACAACTCCTTTGGCCATGTCCCTATGTGGAGTTGCTTCCTCTCTGTCATCTATCTGCAAGCCGGTATATGTTTGTGACTGGCCTTCAAAGAGCCGTCTAGTACTCATGATTTTTCCACCAAATAGGGGCTTCAAGTACATCTCATCCACGCCCTTAAATGTATCATGGACCTGTGACCTTTCCCCCGCCACGTCATCATCGGCCCCTGGACGACCAGTCAATCCATGCTCCAATCCACTTGCATCGCTGCTTATTATTCCTAGCACTTCTGCATCATCCTTACCTTCTAGATTAAAATGTCTGAGCAGGGGGACTGTGCCAGAGCCTAGAATAAATGTAGACAAAACAACCACTAGTAGTGTTGCAGTTTCGATGGCAGGAATGCCCATGGCTTGCTCTTGGTCGGCCCTGGGAAGATTGACGACCAAGCCATATGCGACAGCTCCTCGAGCTCCTATTGCCCACAACATCGACTGCAGGTTACCAGGAAGCTTGTACCTACGTCCTGCATTAATGAGACGAGAACATACAAATATGTTTGCAGCTCTTGAAAGCAAAGCCATGGGCACCGCAGAAAAGAATAAGCCAAAGTCAAATTGATGCTTGTTCGTGGCGACTTGAAGGCCTAAGTAACTGAAAATGAAAATTTCGGAAAGGAAGGAAGAAAACTCAAAAAATTTGGCGAGCGTAACAGCTGCGTACCCAGACACATTGTAGTAGGAGTAATGTGCATGGACAATTCCTGCAAAGAATAGACTGACAATGCCGCTCATTCCAGCTACCTCAGCCAAAAGATATGACAAGTAACTGCCCAATACCACAATAGCAATCTCATAAATGGTAGGATCAAATGCCCGATTGCCCACTGGTACGACTGAATCCTCGTCCTCTGGCGCAGCGGAATATTGCTGGAATCTTTTCAGCAAAAAGGCAGCCAACAATGCCACCCCCACACCGATACCAAGACTGCCGGCTGCGAGGACACAAAATCGGAGCGCCAAAGCTGGAATTGTGGACAGCCCAGGCGTTGTATCATAAAATGCAGTTAATGCTCTGAATAGAAGTATTGCCATTGCATCATTAACCACGCTCTCCCCAAATGCCAGATTATAAAGTAAGGGAGGAGCATCCACCTGTTGAAGCACTGCTAAGGTTGCAACTGGATCAATGCTGGATATAGCAGAGCCATACAACAGGCATTCTATTAATGGTGCCCCTGCTAAATGATTTCTGCCTACAATGTGGAGTAGAACTAACATATAAGTTCCTATGCCGAATGTTAACGCTGACAGCAGTGTTCCTAAGCCAGCATACGTGACAATAGCACCAAAATTTCTGAAGAAGGACCTTTTCTTCATGGCAAACCCCGCCTGGAAGACTATTGGTGGAAGGAAGGCGAAGAAGAATGCCGAAGGTGAAAACCTTAACGGTTTTGAAAGCCCAAAAATTCTGGCTCCAATGCCTGCCACGATTCCTAAAAGCATGGCACAACTGCTGGGTGGTATCCAGTGGAGTCTGAACGTAACGGTGTGTTCAGTAGATCAGCTGGCCAGAGAACCAAAGACAGAATGAAAAAGTGCTGGACTTACCTATTCCTTTGTATAGTGTACGTTACAACTACTGTGACTATCAGCAGGAGCCAGACGAGCAAAAGCTCTTCGCTCACAAAAGTCGCTTGCCCCATGGTAATGGTTGTGGGTCTGATTGCAGAATGACAACAAACACTATGCAAAATGCGACGTACATATAATACTTACAAGGGTTTTATAGCTTTTAAGACGCATTTCATCGCATAGGCCCTTGGTTCGTAAGAGGAGCTAGGGCGACTTCAGACACTCGTGACTGGGTCTTCCAGTGAGCTTTGCTTCCCATGTCGGCAAACTCTTCATCTAATCTTTCATACCTGGAGGGCATGAAAAATCTTTTTAATTTCTCTCTAGTAGCTGGCTGTAATATAGCCACTGTAAAACCTATCAGTGTCAACACTGCAACAACTGCCACCAATGCAATAGCCACGCTACTGAATTGGTTTGTCACTCCGTTCAACGGTTTGCTTTCGCTTGGAGGTGCTGCGCCAGCTGGGGAAAGATGTGTTTCACTTTCTGGTGGAAAATTTTCTGTTTGTGGAGGTGGTGGCGGCAATTGAACTGAGTCAATTATGGTACAGTCACCAGCATCGGAGGCGATCCTTTGTGCAGTTG
>JAAMXV010000676.1:0-13263 GCA_019693495.1 Axilococcus clingmanii | reverse complement strand
AACCCCACTCGCCTATCAGATTTGTTATAAACCACAAGGATATCCCTAAATAAGATTCCCCCCAGCAGTACGCCCTCCTGCTCATTCTCCATGATTCCCAAACAGTACATACCAGGATGCTTCTCTACAATAAATAGATAATTTATGGGAGGTACAGTCAAGATGATATCATCGCCGCCATCATCTACACCGTTGAATGTAATGGAAAATGTAGGGAACAGTGGTGCAAGATTGTCAACATCATCAAATGCAGGACCGTTCTTCCAACAATGATCAACGTATCTTGGATCAGGACCTGGTACTTTTGGAAGCCCAGACTTCTCAGCCACTGCTTCTATTTCTGATAAGACAGCCTTGAATGCAGGCGTTGGTAACAATGTGAAAGTTGTACCACTATCCAGTACACTACCATATCCCTCCTTATACACCGATGGGCTGACCATGATATCTTCATCACCGACAGACAAGCCCTTTATATCAACATTATAGAATGAGGAGAATTGAGAGGCTTCTATCAGTGGAGTCCATAAAAGTCCATCACTAGGTAACATATTATTTGGGTACTCAACTCTTCCCAAAATAAGACCACCATGCCCCTGCACAGGGCCCAAGCACAAGGAGAATTCGTCTTCTATGATGCCATTTGATGCGAGCTGATTGACTAGGGAAGAGGGACTGTCCCCCAACCCTAATAATCCATCTGCAACTTGATCATAGATCATTCCAGTCTCTTTCAACTCACAACCAAACGTTATGTAAGCTCCTGGAATCCCATCATACAACTCAAACACATCACGTATGACAACGCCACTGCTAGAACTTTCTTCCTGATATGATCTATAATAGCTGCATTGATTAGACGGATTGCATTCGCATGAGGGATTACCACAGCTACAAGCTGCGTCCAAACATCCAACCACACTGGCAGAGGCGGAGGCAGAAGGGTCAAAGGCCCCATCCTCATGATTCGGACCACAGGAGGCTCCACAATTGACACATGGAACATATGACATGCTTGATCCAGTGTCTACTATGACTGCAAATTTCTTTGGGGGAGACCCAATATAGATGTCTGCATAGTAGTATCCATAGTCCTTGATGCTTCCATGCAGCTGAAGGGTGGCATTTCTCTCTGCAGCCAAACTACGGCGCCGACTTGGTGGTGGGTGGTGGAGCGGCTTGAGCGGCATGAAAAAATGCCCCTTGGATGCCCCATTATAGTGAGTAGGGATTTGTGCACTAATTGCGGGATTCGATGCCAATAGAAATAGAAAAAAGTATTGTAACAACATGACTGCAAAATGGGAGAGAAAGCTATCTACAAAGAAGCATAATGATTATCCTTATTTATTAATATCATTATTACCCTGCGTTTCAGAATTATGCAGCCTTTTATGCCCTTCTGCGTGTGCCAAAACAATATGGATAGTTGCTCAACCGCAACGCTTTTGGCCCCTGAGAGTTCTCAAGTGGCCCTCTTAAAAAGAAAATGGTGATCAAATCATAAGCTTCAAAGTACATGTTATAGCAATGATTGCACGTAGATGCCAGATACGGGGCAGGGATACACAGCTAATAAAGGAGTTACTGTCGTCAACGAACATTGCAACTTTCAAGTGTTCACATCACAGATCAGAATCCTGGACAATGTCGCCATCTAGCGACACAATATTTGCCTTGAGTAGCGGGGCTGACAGGTCCGCAGTAGCAATTATAAGATTGTCGGGTTCATTTGTAGATACAGCCCTGAAACAATTATCACCGACACGCGACTTGCCGAGCCCCAGAGTAGCATCGCTAAGGAGTCTATGGCATCCTATGACGAGAGAACTCTTGGACCGCGCTCTCGTACTGAGATTCCCAGGGGCTCAAAGCTATACAGGTGAAGATCTGTGCGAATTGCATGTTCATGGAGGTCCAGCAGTGATACGCTCGGTACTTGAGACACTCTGCGGCATCCGGGGGCTGAGGCCTGCCAAACCCGGCGAATTTACACGTAGAGCCTTCGAAGCAGGCAAATTGGACTTGACACAGATAGAAGGCTTAGCAGATTTACTGGCGGCAGACACTGAAGCTCAAAGAAGCCTGGCGCTAGCTCAGATGGAGGGGGCTTTGACCAAACTAATAGCCTCTTGGCGAAAATCAATCATATCCTGCCTGGCCAGGGTTGAGGCTGTCCTAGACTATGGTGAGGATGAAGAAATATCGGATGATGTTGCAAAGGAAGTTTTCCAAGATGCACTGAGTTTACAATCGGAATTAAAGTCCCACCTCGAAAGAGGATCAATGGGAAAATTGGTACGGGACGGTGTTAGAATTGCAATCCTCGGTGCACCCAATGCTGGGAAAAGCAGTTTATTAAATGCAGTAGCAGGCAGGGACGTAGCTATAGTGTCGCATATTCCAGGTACTACTCGAGATGCTTTAGAAGTAGGCCTCGACCTAGGTGGGTGCAAAGCTATTCTTACCGACACGGCGGGTTTACGAGAAACGGAGGACATCATCGAAGCACAAGGGATAGAACGGGCCGCTTCAGTTGCTAGGCAAGCACACATTATAATTCATTTGGTGGAGTTTAATACTAGGATTGTAGATCAATTCATCATGGACCAACTGGTAGGTGCTGAAAGGAGGGGGGCGCACATCTTGACAGTCGTCAATAAAACAGATCTGGGAAGGGGACAAGAGCCTGGGGATGTGAGTATTTCCTGCAAGACTGGTCATGGAATAGATAATCTACTACATAGATTGACAGATATAGTAAAAATGTCAGTCAGCAGTAAGGAAGAGGCAAGAGCGGGGATTCTGACACAGATGAGGCACCGGCACGCTGTGGAAAACGCTGTCGCGGCACTAGATAGGTATCTGGGAGAGCAATCGCGACTGGAATTGGCTGCAGAGGAACTAAGGGAAGCTGCAAAACAACTCGGAACTATTACTGGGGACATCAGTGTAGATAATGTTCTCGATGAAGTATTTAGCCAGTTCTGTATAGGTAAATGAATGCAGAGGCCTTGTGCAGCTACTTATAACCCACCGGTTGCACATGACGTTGCACCGTTTCTCTTGCCAACCAGGCTAAACCTCTATGATGACTGCACCATTTATGATTAAATAATCTTGGTTCCTAATAAATAAACTTTTTCTCGCCAGAATAGAACATTTTATTTCTGAGAGAGATGAAGCCATTGCAAGTGAACTTGTCTAGCGGTTTGGCACGCCAAGGAATTTACAATCGTGTCGTAGCTGTCAAAGTGAGTTCACTATTCAATTATCATATTGGAGTAGTTTCTACTCGCATTATCTTTTTAGCGAGCTTCTTAGATCGCCGACAGCTCTCGCAAGAAGTTGCTGGGTTTAGACTACCGTAGGTATTGTAATCTATGCGACCTTTTATTTTGCAGACTGTCCCTCGGAATGGGTCTCCTTCCAGATTGTACTGCCGAGCCGTCTCCGCCCCCGATTCAGTGAAGGTGAACATAGCCACCGATGTTTCTGAGCTTATTGGTTCTACTCCAATGGTTTATTTAAATCGGGTCACAGAGGGATGTGAAGCTAAGGTAGCTGCAAAGTTGGAAATCATGGAACCATGCTGCTCTGTCAAGGATCGAATTGGCTACTCAATGATCAAGGATGCCGAGGAAAAGGGGAATATTGTTCCTGGCAAGACTACCCTGATTGAACCAACATCTGGCAACACTGGTATTGCCCTTGCTTTTATTGCTGCAGCCCGAGGTTACAAGCTTGTCTTGACTATGCCAGCCAGTATGAGTCTGGAGAGGCGCATACTATTGCGTGCTTTTGGGGCTGAACTTGTTTTGACCGACCCAGCTAAAGGGATGAAAGGTGCAGTTGCCAAGGCAGAAGAGATTGCTGCAGCAACACCTAATTCATACATCTTGCAGCAGTTTGAAAACCCTGCCAACCCCAAAATTCACTATGAAACCACTGGGCCTGAGATTTGGGAACAAAGCGAAGGCAAGGTTGATATTTTCGTTGCTGGTGTTGGCACGGGTGGCACTGTCTCAGGCACTGGTAAATATCTCAAGGAGAAGAAGCCTGGTGTACAGGTCATCGCTGTCGAGCCAGTGGAGTCTCCAGTCATTAGTGGAGGCGCTCCGGGCCCTCATAAAATTCAAGGTATTGGAGCAGGCTTCATCCCAGGCAATCTCGATGTCTCACTTCTAGACGGGGTGGAGCAAGTTAGCTCTGATGACTCCGTAGACATGGCCAGGGAACTGGCGCTAAAGGAAGGCTTGCTGTGTGGAATTTCCTCTGGAGCTGCTGTTGTTGCTGCATTACGTGTTGCTAAGAAACCAGAAAACAAGGGTAAACTGGTTGTATGTGTCTTGCCATCATTTGGCGAGCGGTATTTGTCCTCAGTATTGTTTCAGTCGATCAGGGAAGAAAGTGAAAAGATGAGTTTTTCTTCTTAAGATTAATTTATCTCTTAGTTTGTTCTTAGAAATTGTGTTTTAAATGTGTCCTAAGAAAGGTATGACACCTTCAGGCATAGTTCTCGAGCCCCAAGTCCCTCAAGACAGCAGATGCTGCTTCTCCACAGTCTTTTGCAAAGATGAGCTTTGCTCTTCTGATCTCTTCTTCAGCTCCCTTCTCTAATAGGGGACCCCTTAGATCTGGACTCCTTGCTACTGCATTTCTCAATGCCATGCATGCCTGCTTGGCAGCAAATGGGGCTCTGGGGGCATCAGGCGTCGCCATCAGCTGTCCCAGTTGCTCTACAACAACTACCAATAGACCACAGTCAGCCGCTGTCTCAGCAGCACTGGGATTTCGAAGAAAAATATTGGTCAAAATTCCAAAAATATTCTCTGATATCAGGGGAGGCAATGAACTACTTTCTTCCTCTGAATCACCAGTCAAAAGTACTTTAAGCAAGTGGAGGCCATTCCTGTGGACCACAGCACTTTTGACTGCATCACTACTTGTTAATTGTCTCAATAATGATAGTGCTGGACGTAGTGCCCCTTTCGAAAAATACTTCTCATCATCCACATTGATTAGAGAAAGCACGATATCGATCCCACCCAGTGCCAGCACTTGCTGACAAATTTCATCATTTGCAGAGATGAATCGAAGGGCCCCACACAGGGAAGAGAGACACCGTGAAGGGGTATTCTCGTCTTCTGTTGCTCTTCTGAGACTATCGACCAAAGCTTCAATGGCACCTTCTTTAGCGAGATTCCTGGCATTTGGGAACGCTGAAGATGCAGGCTTACTGTCGTCGTCTGCTGTGGTAAGCGCTGTCAGTAGACCACACACTGCCACAACAATTGCGTCATTCTGGGGGACACTTTTGGCGGAAACACTGTTAATTGCTAGTGTCCCTAATCCAGCAGACATCGACTCCACTTTATTGTCTTCAGACTTCAAGGATGCCAGTGCACACACAGCATATGCCTCTGAAATAATGTCCAAGCAATGCTCTGCTCTGAGTATATTGACGGCAGCCTGGAACCCACCTGCCATCCTGAATGCTGCTTTATGATCTTGCACATGGACAAGTTGCTTTGCAACTTTGAGACAGAGGTAAACTGTTTCATTTGAATGTGCATATTTTTTAATGCCTTTTACTACAGCCCAAATAGCTTCTGCCTGATAGAGGATTGTAAAAATTGAATCGTCCTTGCCAGCGGATATTATGGCATCGAGGTCGGTCAAAGTGTCAATCACTACTCCATCTTGCTCGCCATCAATTAAAGCTGCATCTAATTTTTTTATTATTAGGGAGGCTGGGTGGGACACTATAGCATCATTCCCAGCACAAGATTTGTAGATGGAGCTGAGATCAATCCCTTGGGATTCAAATTCGGTTATGGCAGACCGTAGGGCCTCCTCTGCCTACATCGCAACAGTCAGTGGTCAATGTGTGGCTATTGAAAGATAGACAGGGCAACGCACATCCATCTCAAACTCCTCCATGTTTTCCCTGACGACATCGTCAAACGTTTCCTGCAAAGTCTGGGGTCAATTTTCGAGAGATCACATCGTCAACGATCAGCGAGATACCTGAGTTACCCGGATGCAAGCCGCCATTTTGATACCCAAGGATGAATAATTAATTCTGAGTTGTATGTAAATATAATGAAATTCTCTGCGTTGAGTCATATTGCTCGTTAACGTTGATGACAGTTGCAACTGCCAATGTAGGTCTCGCGTTTTCGTTCGACGCAGCTCTTTTCAGGTCGCTGTAGCAGAAACCTTGCAAATCCTTAATCAATACAGATCGTACTTTATTTCCGGCACCTTGCCAGGAGAAAACCATGAACACTAGCAAAGCTTGATTGCTTATGTTGTCCCCTTTTTTCCAGTCTACAACCTTAGGAACAAACCCGGATGCTATTGGAACGATAAGGGTACTTATAGTTGGAAATAAAGGTACTTGTAACTCGCAATTATTCCGCTTCAAGTGCCAACCTATTAATCTCTTAGCAGGGAGCGGTAAATCTTCGCTTGCCCAACTTATTGCAGATGGTTCCCCTGCGACAAACCCAAGACCAACCGCAGGTTGTTCTGTACATTTAAAGCTATTCATATACCCTGCAGAGAGAGCAGCACAACATCCTGCAGGGCCTCATTCTGGACAGGAGTTCTTCATAGAATTGTGGGACGTGAGCGGAGCACCACGATACGAAGCTGTTAGATCCATGTACTACTCTGGAATAAACGGTGTCCTCTTAGTTCATGATTTATCATCTACATCTCACGCTCACAATCCCTTGGCAAGCTTGAGACGTTGGGCTATGGAAGTAGCATCGAAAGGTCGCGGTTGGCAAAGCCCACTTCCAGAGGAGAGAGCGGTGATGAGTTTAGGGGGTCTGCCTGTGCCTTGCCTGGTCATTGGCAATAAAGCTGACTTAATTCCTAGCTATAGAAAAAGGTATCAGTTGAATTTTCTAGACCGTGCCTACGTCTCATTTAAGAATGGGCTACAGGCCATTCTGAACAGCTCGGCTTCCTTTTTGCCAGTTTTGTATAAACAAAGGGGACATCTCAGATCCACTCCCTTGAAGCATAAAGCCAGTGGTGGTATGCCCCGACTGGACTCTTCGGAGGCATTATTGCATGGCAATTTGCAGGCATCTGCACTTCATGGTGACTTGGATGTGCGAGCCATGAGTGATTTCTTTTGTGAGCTTATAGATAGGCAGTATTTCCCAGGAGTGCCAAGAGTAAGCAGTGCATTGGATGAGCGACTACCTACAGTGATGTTCAATAGTATTGCAGAGATGTATGAAGAGGGGAGTAGTGGGCCTCCGAGTGCCCAGCAAACTCCGGAGCCTAGTGCTGGGGAGAGGTCCACTTTCAACTTTTCGCCCTTGGGTGTGGAATTCCGTGGTGGTATGGGTAGAATAGATGATCTATTATAAAGAAAAGAATTGTTCAACTTTATTTATGTATATCAGGTGTGAAGTGAGAATGCGAAGGCAATGCATATCAAAAGGAGTGGCCTGATGATTTGAATTCATTCTCAGCGTGTGCCCTTCTCTGCAGTTGGTTACACAAGCAATTGAAATTTCTTTTAAAAAGTATCATTTGTATAATTCTTGTTAATTGTTCTACATAAGTGTACCCTTTAACAACTGAAAGTATAGTATTCGAACGTCATGTTCGTTGTTAAAAGAGATGGGAGGCGCGAGCCAGTACATTTCGACAAAATTACTGCTCGTATAACCAAGCTCTCTTATGGTTTGAACACTGATTTCTGTGATCCTGTAAGTTTGGGGAAGTAATGACCCCAGAATAAGTGCGACACTGGGCATTTACTTTCAAAAACCCTGTCTCGTTCAAGAGTTGTTTTGGGGGCCTGATTACTTGCTAGGAATTCACACACCCTTTTAAAACACAATCATAGGTGATGGTCGCCCAAAAAGTGACAACAGGCGTATACAAAGGTGTTACCACAACTGAACTAGATGAGCTCGCAGCAGAGACTGCAGCCTCTTTGACGGCTAACCATCCTGACTACGCATTGGTAAGTATATAAGCACTTATTTGCCGGCATGATGCCGCATGTTTTGGACAGTGTACGGCTTGCTATTTCGTTCCAACTAATTGCTCCCATTGTTCTTGCAGCTTGCCGCTCGCATTGCTGTCTCTAACTTACATAAGAACACCCTGAAGTCCTTTAGCGAAACGTGAGTTCCTGAAAATTTCAACTTGTGACCAAATGATCCCGTCTGATTTCGAATTTGAACTGCCGCAGTATCAAGGTCATGTACGGCCATATCAACCCCAAAAATGGCGAGGCTGCTCCTCTCATTGCTGAAGATGTCTACACTGTCATCTTGGAGAATGCAGAGCGCCTTGATTCAGAGATTGTGTATGATAGAGACTTTGACTATGATTACTTTGGCTTCAAGACCCTCGAGCGCTCCTACTTGTTACGAGTGAATGGCCGTGTCGTGGAACGGCCACAGCATATGCTCATGCGTGTTGCTGTGGGTATCCACAAGGAGAATGTTGAGTCTGCTGTTGAAACCTATCATCTCTTGTCTCAGCGTTGGTTCACGCATGCCTCTCCCACGCTCTTCAATGCCGGGACCCCACGCCCTCAGCTGTCGTCATGCTTCCTCATCTGCATGAAGAATGATAGCATCGAGGGTATTTATGATACTTTGAAGGAGTGTGCTTGCATATCTAAGAGTGCTGGTGGAATCGGGTTGAGCATGCATAACATCCGTGCCACTGGGTCATACATAAGAGGCACAAATGGCTCCTCCAACGGTATCGTGCCGATGCTCCGGGTCTTCAACGACACCGCTCGCTACGTTGACCAGGGTGGAGGAAAGCGCAAAGGCGCTTTTGCCATCTATCTGGAGCCATGGCATGCAGATATTTTTGATTGGTTGGAGCTTCGCAAGAATCACGGCAAGGAGGAATCACGTGCTAGAGATCTGTTCTATGGTTTATGGGTATCAGACTTGTTCATGAAGCGAGTTGAAGCCAACACCGAATGGAGTTTGTTCTGCCCGAATGAAGCCCCTGGCTTGGCAGATTGCTGGGGTGATGAGTTTGAGGCTCTATACCAGAAGTATGAAAGAGAAGGCCGGGCTCGCAAGATAATCAAGGCTCAGCAGCTGTGGTTTGCAATCCTTGAAGCACAAGTGGAGACTGGGAATCCTTACATGCTGTACAAGGACAGTTGCAACCGGAAATCCAACCAGAAGAACCTTGGTACCATCAAATCTTCCAATCTATGCACTGAGATTGTTGAGTACACGTCACCGGATGAGACTGCAGTCTGCAATTTAGCCTCCATTGCCCTTCCCCGCTTCGTTCGTGACAATGAAGGAAGGGATGGACGCAAACTTGTGGGGTCTTTGGACCACCAAACTCGCTTTTTTGACTTTGAAAAGCTTGCAGAAGTGACTCGTGTTGCTACTCGCAACTTGAATCGTATTATTGATATCAATTATTACCCGGTCGAAACTGCTCGCAACTCTAATATCAGACACAGGCCCATAGGCCTTGGTGTCCAGGGGCTGGCTGACACATTCATTCTGTTGGGCATGCCCTTTGATTCTCCAAAGGCTGCTCAGCTCAACCGTGACATATTTGAAACAATTTACTATGCTGCCTTGCAGACATCCTGCCAGTTGGCCAAGGTCGAAGGGCCCTACTCAACGTATGAGGGCTCTCCAGTCAGCAAGGGCGAACTTCAGTTTGATATGTGGGGCGTGAAGCCAACAAGCAATCGCTGGGATTGGCAGGCATTGCGTCAGGACATTGCCAACAATGGTGTGCGCAATTCTCTCCTGGTCGCTCCAATGCCAACTGCGTCCACCTCCCAAATCTTGGGTAACAATGAGTGCTTTGAGCCCTACACATCCAATATCTACGTCCGCAGAGTGTTGAGTGGGGAGTTCACGGTGGTCAACCAACACCTCCTTCATGATCTCACTCGCCTGGGTCTGTGGGACAGCGGTATGAAGAATGAGCTTGTGGCGTGCAATGGGTCGGTCCATGAATTGGACATGCCTGATGAACTGAAAGAGCTGTACAAGACTGTGTGGGAGATCAAGCAGCGGGTGCTTGTTGATATGGCTGCTGATAGAGGTGCTTACATTGATCAATCTCAGTCTTTCAATGTGCACATGAGCGACCCTAACTATGGAAAGCTGACGTCTCTGCACTTCCATGCCTGGAAACAGGGACTCAAGACTGGAATGTACTACTTGCGCACCCGTGCTGCAGCTGATGCCATCAAGTTTACTGTGGATCAGGAAGCCCTTCAGCGTCGCCGTAGTGAGCGCCAGCTTAAATCTGTTAGTAGTGGAGAGTTGGCAAAGGAGACTAAGTCTGTAAAGAAGTCATTCGCTGAAATGGAAGCTGAAATGGAGCGCGAAAAGCAGATGGCGGCCATGGTGTGCAGTTTAGAGAACAAGGAGGCTTGCCTCATGTGCTCTGGTTAAAAGAATAGTTACTTGTCGAGCAATTGATATTAATTAAAACCTGTGGCATTTCTTTTCAATCGTAACCTTGTAAAAAAGGTATATTGCTCCTTGGTTATTATTCCAGATCGCTAGATGACTGCGAAGGAAAAGTATGATCGGGACATGTGTCTCCTTCAAACGATTTTCAAACAGATAGACAATGGTGAAAGTCCAAGTTTCGAAGCACTGAGGGGTGTAATGGGTGCGTCGTATTTGTTGAGAGTTCCGCTTCAAACAACATTCTAGACAGTCGCAACTGCAGGTGTTTGTGTCGACCCTATGTCATATGAATCCGCAAAGGCTTTAATTGAAGAAGGCAGCATTGAAGCCTTGGGAAGATTGGGGCGTTCTCCCCAGGGCTTAAAGAAATATTGGGAGTACAGAGAAAATGTCATCAGTAAAAGCTATGCGTCTGTAACTGACTACTTGATGCATTCTGTTTTCAACATGCCTACTGTAAAGACCTCTGATGGCAAACTTAAAGTGGAAAGATTTTTAGATGGTTTACATGAAGTTTTTTGGAGAAAAAACGATTTTCCTTATTATTTTGAACAAGATGTGGAGCATCATGTTTTGTGGAGCTGTAGGCCGCTCAGCCCTGCTGAGCTGTTGCATGAAATAGATGCCAGGAGACAAGGCTATGAATATTGTTGGTTTGTGAACCCACCATTACTGATGTCAGTTCCAACTCTATGGCATGCCCATGTTATATCCAAGAAGAAAACTTAATGGATTCAATGTATTTGCTGATGTTGTAACTGTTCCAACTGCAGAGCCTCCGTGTCAGCAAGCTCTTCCTTGACTTCCTCAGCCGCTTTGGTACCTGCAACAATAGATCTTCTTCCGCTGTTATGTACCTGCTGAAAATCATCTTTTTTCTGCTTTTCTATTACTGTTTCATTTGCACTCTCCTCCTGAGTGGATGCAAACTGGTGTGTGGCTTCTAGTTTCTGTGTAGCACTGATTCCACGAACTAGTATTTGGGGCTCATACAGTCTTGCAAAGAGTCCCGATTTCAGTAAATCATTGACAGTTTTCGAATCGTCCCACACCAATCTCTCTTTATAAAACCTAAGTAATTCATCCTCGGATTTCAAGGAAGCTTCTAGAAATGCAAGCCTGTCAAATGGCAATATGAAACATCGGCTGGCGTCCTCTTCAGTTGGTTGACAATCACACCTGTCTCTCCTAGATTTCAAATCTGCATATCTATTGTACGTATAATGAAGCACTGCAGACTGATCTGATGTCCACTCCACAGGATTCTTTACGTAATTATGCCATCTATGGGCACCATTTGGGCGCAGACCATCGATGACTCTTGCAGCACTCTTTCCATTTCCATATGTGGTGAAGTAATTTGGGTTGCCCTTTGCAACAATGCTATACTTCTTGTAGTACATGTTTGATTCTACGTGTTGAAAATTCTTCTTGAATAAACTTACTTGGGTGAATGGGTCATCTATAATACTTGTTTCTGACAGGGCTTCGTAGTTTGGAAAAACGAGCAAGTCTACATGAGGGGGTACTTGAGCCAGTACTTGTTGAAGTGAATATGCTGTGGAACCGCCAGGATATATCAATTCATCTGTGTCGACATGTAATATCCAATCCAAACCATCTGATCTAGCTAATTCAATACCGTATGCCATATTCAATGACTGTGTGACAAAAAGCTCATGATTGCACGGCTTATTGAAAAATGCCGAGAGCCACGTTTCATTCCAAATTCTACTATTCCTATTTCGCTGATCCAACTCTTCGTCTTTAATTATAACTGTGACATCGGGAAACTGCCTCAAGGATGCAACAGAAGTCTCAGAGGAAGCTTGCCCGTCTACAAAGAGGTAAAACTCGGAGACGCCGATGGCCCTGTGATAGGCCAACCAAACCTTGATCTGGGCCAAAGAATCCGAAGTTGTGACGGTGAAAGCAATTTTGGAGAAGGTAGTAGTGTTTATAGTGGGCACATCCCAAGCCTGATTGAATCCCCCCATAACAACTTTTCTATGTAATTTCATGGTGGTCCAGAGGTTGTGGTCTTCAAGTCGAGGCAGGCGGTCGAAGGCCTCATTGAAGCGATTCTCACTGCGGCAGATTTTATGATTCTTTTAAGAAGAAGCACTCATTTTCAAATCAATGCTCGTGGACTCACTTGTAAAAATGATCTATTCTTAAGTCGAATGAATGGTCTTGGCTGGTGACTAACAACATGACAGCAAACCCAGCAAGAATGAATGCTGTAACCAAACACGCACGGACTCTGCCAACATGTGCTACTCTGCTTTGCAACTTTTTTTTAAATTTCGATTCATTATAAGGTGGTCTTGTTTTCTTCATAAAATCCGACTATGTATGAGATCAAACGCTAGACGTCGCAACACAGGAAAATGGGTTTCTATACTACTAAATTAACTTTAAATTGAGATAAATATCTTTCTACGACGCTGTGTACTGAAAACAAATAGATGCATTGCTTAACATCTCGAGTTCTGATCACGACTATGCCAAGAATTTTCCGAAAGTCTCTGTTTGCCATTATGTCCCGGCGATTTTAATGAGCATACACTACAAATCTCATGTAGTCTAAAAGCAATAGAAAATGATATGAAAGCAATACTCAAGAACATTTGGAGAGTGATCTGATAGCCATGGCTCTTAGGAATCGCAGTTTGCAGATCGTAAAATATCTACGGCAAAATGTTATCAGCGATACCTTCAAGGGTTGTGGAAAGCGCTTATATAGCCATTGGACTGATAGACGGGGATACCAGCATTTTGAGCAGCGAGGTCGTCCCTTCTCCAG
>JAAMXV010000675.1:20465-85468 GCA_019693495.1 Axilococcus clingmanii | reverse complement strand
AGCAGCTGACTGAGCTCTCGCTGTAAATCAACTATCCCAAGGGAATCCAGACCGACGGACATAAAAGTTGAAGTGGGGCCCACGGCCTCATCTCCAGTCATTGCCACCAGCAAGGCGACGATCTGATCCGAGACCGAGCATGAGGGGGTATTGTTTGTCGTTGCATTTGATGGTCGAGGGACCAGGGGTTCCAAAAAGGCGATCAGTGCCTTCTGATCTGGATGGTCGAAGATCGCTGTGACTGGAATCTCCACACAAGTAGACATCTGCAAGAGGGGGCTCAGTTGCTCAAGCCCAAAGCCAGTTGATACGGCCACATATCGTCTTTGATGATGCTGATGCAGGATGCATGAGATAACCACCGCAAGATTATGTGATGAGCTGAAAAGATCACGGGATGTAAGCTCTTCTTCTAATTGACAAGAAGGAAGGCCCACGGCAGGGTATAGATTGCACCTTGTTCTTGGGGTCGCAAAGTTTGCAATTGCGCTGGCAACCAACCCCCCATGCATAAGGCCTTGCAGTGCCGCCATGAGATTGTGGTCAATTGCTAGGAATGCGAACTGAAAGTTACAGCAAGCAAAGTATACGAGGCCAAAAACATAAACCCGTGTCTCAAACAATTCAAATGTGTCATCCCGCCGTTCTTTGAAGCTGCAGGCCGCCATAGTAGTAATGGCAAGTTTCCATGATCCTTCATAAATACCATCACTTCTTCATCAGTTTTGCAGTGTACACTGGACTTGTTCCTTCCTCCAGAGTATGATAGTTGACCTCCATGTAAGACTGTTGAACAGTGACGGATATGAATCCACTGTATGGATACTGGAACAGGGAAGACTCAGTCCCATTGAATCCCAGTCCACTTTTGGAACCACCACCACTCACAAAAACATGCAAATCGTCCTTGTACAAATGTTCTAAGCTGTGGTCATGACCAGAAATATAAGCATCCACCTTGTACCTAGTTAGAATGGGAATCAATTCATCGATGAGCTCTTGTGCATTGCCGTGCTCACCATTGCTATAGGGGGGGTGATGGCCAATGACAATCTTCCAAGGCGCCATGCTTGCAGCCAGCCTGGTTTCTATTTCTCTGGACTGCGCTTCATAGCTCTGATTCAATATGCCCCCACTATACTTCGCCCAGGGTTGAATTGTATAATTTTGAATGAAAGGGGAGGTATCTATGAAGAAAATGTCCACAAACCCCAGCGACTCAACAAAACTACGCTCACAATGCCACCTGCTATCGCGTACCGTGAGATTTACAGATAATTCATGTACAACGCTTTTGGTACATGGTGGCACATCATTACCACAGTATGTGAGGTCTTCATTGTAGTCATGATTTCCCAGAACAACGTGCCAAGGGACGTGCTGTAAATGAGCACCAGAGTATACGTCAGTAAAAGACCGTTTGAAGGAGGGATCGTGAGAGCTATTCAAACCGGATGGATAAAAATTATCTCCTGTCGATACTATAAAGTGAGGTTTAACTTGCGCCGACACCGTGTCCATCAAATCAGCCACCTGCGTCTGGTTGAATTCGCCTTGCCGACCCCAATCACCGACTGCTAAGAATGTCACGGTTTCTTTTGGTTGGCTGTTCACCGCATAAGAATTCTGTATTGCTACACCAAGAAAAATTCCTCCAATAAACACCGATAGTATCGATAGTATCAAGATGAACTTGAAGCAAAGATCGGTGTCTGCCGTGAAAAAGCGGTGGTTTGTGAGGCAACGGATGCAGGGAAGCAGGGGAAACGTCATACACGAACCATTCCACCAACGGCACGTTGATGATTTAGCCCATCTCTGTGGGTTTCCAACCCCATATTCGGTATCTTCGACTTGAAAAGTTTGTCTTTCGGTTGCAGGAAAAAATCTGTCATCTGAACGTGCCGTCCCTTCCGGGGTCAATCTCGCTGTGTAAAAGGAATTTTTATGATCCATATTTAAGTACTGACGTTATCAAACCATGTTATTCCGATTTTAGAGAAAGTCTTTAAAATTTCATGGCTGGCTTGTTCCGAGGAATCTCTTGTCAAATACTGTTGTGACAGCAGAGGGCCGACAGAGTCATTCGATGCTAGTTTTCGACTAGTGCGAATTACTATCACCCCTGAGGAGCCCCTCAGGAAGGTGGTATCAACTGTTTGGATAGGAGATAGGACATCCGTTCTTGATATGTGATCCACCATCCACCATGACTTCCGAGGAGGCCCGAGTAGGGGATGCGAAAAAATGGAGAGTTTATGACGGGAAAATTGGTACTTTGACAGCGATCAATGATGCGCTGCGACGTGAAAACGAACAGATTCGGTTAGAGCTCCAAAAAGGTAGCCCGACAGCTCCACAAGCGGCTCACACTGACGTTGAAGAACTCACAGAAGAATTCAGTCGTCGCTTGGGTGCAGCAGACCGCACAATAGCACAACTGCAGAATGAGAGAGGATTACTCCAAGAGAAGCTGAAGCATCATTTGGAGGGAGGCTCTGTCACAGAAGCAAGACTGCAAGAAAAGGAGCAGTACCTTATTGAAGTCCTTGCAGAGGGAGAGAAATTATCAAAAAAGGTTGCTTCACTTGAAGCATTGAGCAGCCAATTAGATGGAAAGTTGAAAGCTTCAGAGCAGGAGAATGAAAAGTTGTCTTTTCAAAACAGAGCTGCAGAGGAAAGGATCATTTCCTTGCAGTCGGAGCTCGCCAACGAAGAGTCCACTGCAAAGGCTGCAGCTTGTGACAGGGAGGAGGCTCTCACACAGACGGTCGAAGAGTTGAGATTAGACATCTTTGCTGCTGCTGATAGGGAAGCCACCTTGAGATCTGAAAATACTTTTTTGGAAGGGCGTATCAGGCAGCTTGAGTGTGCAACCCAAAATCTCAATAGTGGAGCTACCGAAGCTACGCGTCCCCTTCTTCGCCAAATAGAAGCAATGACTGCAGCAGCTCGGGAGCATCAAACAGCTGCCAGGCTGTCTGAAGGAAACTTTAAGCGTCTAATACGGGGGCATCAGCTTGCAGCACAGGAGGCAGAGAAGAAGCAGTTGGAGGCATTCGACAGAATTGAGAATCTAGTGAATGAAGTGCGCACTGCACGAGGAGAGCATAATGAAGTGCTGGCCAACCACGCAACTTTGGAATCTCAATTGCAGAAAGCGAGGGAGGAAGGGGATGTGCTGAGGGAACGCACTGAGTTGATTGGGACGGAGCTGGCGGCAGCAAGGCAGACTATCGCGGAACTGTTAAAAGAGAAAAGGGTTTATTTGGGAAAGCAAGATGATGCAGTTGAGTTTCCAGAGTTGGTCAAAGAATGTCCGTCTGGAGGCTTTGCTGAAGGTGAATTCCGCATGTTGCAGCAGCAACTCAGACTTGCTGAGCAGGCTAGGGAGGTTGCATTGTTGGAGAGCAATCATAAGCTGAATTTAGCACTAGAATTGTTGGGTGATCGAAATGAGAGGATAGAGATTTTAGAAGAGGATATTAGGGAAATGAAGAGGATATTTCATGAGCAGCTGAATGAAGCTATGTTACTAGTCGAGAAGACAAAACTAAACTAGTTCTTGTTCAAAGATAACAATATAGATTTAAACCGGGACAAATCAGCTGAGCTCTTATTGAAATCAATCATTTTAGTAGCATCCTCCCAGCTGCCTTCCTTACGATCAGTGACCCTATATTGCAGGGCTTCAGACTCCTCTCGCAATTGCTTTGCGCGTGACTCTTTCGCGCTCGATCTGTCTCGATAGAATTTCTCCAAGTATGCTGCTGCAGCTCGTTGCATTTTGGACTTATTCTCTGCTTCAGTCTTTGTTTGTTCTGCAATACGCCTCTGTGTTGCTGCTGCAGCCTCCGTTAATACTGGAGGTGATGATTCATCGGTGATTGTGGACGTAAACGTGACTTCTACTTCCCCCTTGGTGATGCTTTCTTCTTTGGGCCGAGGGACAGGATTCTCTGGCTCTCCCAACCCCTCCAATGGTACCTGCCACATTTCACTGTCCGTGACAATTTCAAAGTTGGGCTCTGCCCCCTCTTCTTGTTGGGCATCATACACCCGCTTCCATGCATTGGCAAACGGATCCAAATTTGCGGATGCAAAATGGGATGCCAACATTGGGTATGATCCATTCCATGGCAGAATCTTGATTGAAGAACACCCGCTGAGGGACGGTGATGTGGCGCAGTAAAGGCTAAAGGAACAGTTGGAGCAGGTCTTGGCTTGGAATTGTTGGGACGCAGAGGACACTTGACACCCATCGCAGCTGTCGAAAATAACTGGGCCGTCCACAGGGCCGATGAAAATTTTGCAGTTCGTGGTGTTGGTCACTTCTACTTCAGATGTATAGTCCAACAAATATATTGTGCAATCTACCAGATTTTTCAAAGCAAAACAGGAACTGCGAAGGGTGAAGAACGTGTTACTCACAGAGATTGGTGTTTCGCCAGATCAAACGTACCCATTGATAGTGCCAGGTTCTTTGATTAACGTTTCACCTTTGGCGTCAGAAAAAGTAAGATTCCCTTCTTCTTCGTGCTGAAAAGTATCATCGAGCAAGTCCATCTTTCGTCAGTTACGAGATCACTAAGTTAACGGGCCACTATACAAACCGGGATGTACCGCAAATTGTGTTAATAGCCTGTTTAAATAACGGTGATTACTCAACAATGAAATCTATGATGGCTTTGACAAGGAGCGGTGGTGGCAAGGTGTCAGCATCTAAAATCAGCATGTCGTTTTCAGTGTCGCCACAAGACAGCTCCAAGGACTCCAATTGGGAATCTAGCAATGCAGGAGGCATAAAGTGCCCACTTCGAGAGACTAACCGTTTCTCAAGCGTGCTCCTTTCACAAGTGAGCATAATAAATCCAGTGGAAAAGCCTGGTTGGCAACTCGATCTCAGTATATCGCGATACTCCTCCTTCAGGGCTGAACAAGCAAGAATGACTGGCGTCGGTGACGCAGTGAGAACTGTTGCAAGTCTTAACAACCAAGGCAAGCGGTCCTCGTCCCTTAGAGGGGTGCCTGCTGCCATCTTCGCTTTGTTTTCTGGTGAATGGAAATCATCTGCATCTAAGAAAATCGCATCATCTGCAGAAAAATGCGAACCTAGCAATTTGCCGATGGTTGTTTTCCCAACCCCAGATGGGCCACCAATGACCACGATTCTGTACTTGATCATAAAAATATTGTATAGGGTCCACTTTCGAACTACTTGCCCTCTGTTGATAACTGTAACATTATGGTAACGAATAGAAGCAGTTATTGTTGTTACAGTAGCTGTATGTCTTAAATTGTAGAAATGGGGGTGGCTGACCTTTGCTTATAGTGTGCTGTGTGCTCCATCACCTGCGCTCTGGTGGCGAGGTATCCTTTTTAGCGAAGCAGGCGGACGTCCACGACCACGACCGCCAAAGAGATCTCTCCCAATGAAGCGTGGTGGCAACGCAAAAATGTTGAAACATAAGATCAAGGACTTAACCGGACTAGTCGAAGGCTGCATAGTTTATCTCAAATGCAACCTGCGGGATTCGAACCCGCGATCATTGACTCTCAAACAATTATCAGCTTGATTCGCTTTTTCAGGATTATATCTTCAATTGAAGCCTCTCAGAATTTGTACTAGGGAGTTTCGACGATTATGTGGAAATAGAGCGTTCCAAATAAGCTACTGCACCATATGCCGGATCTCTGTACAAATGTTCAAATCTGGTCAAACATCAAATACAATCCCTGTCTTCCTCGAGGGCCACCGATGGCAGAGGATAAGTACAGGCAATGAATCGGGCCGTGTACTTCATCCAAGCTAAAACAAGAACTTACATCAAAATGCTACGGCAAAATCAATTATCTTTCAAGCATTCCAGGGCAAGTTCCTTCTCCTCCACCAATTCTTCTCCAGTAGCCTTCATCAGCGCAGCTGAACGATCATCGATAGCAAGACCCTGGACGATGCTCCATGTGCCCTTGCTGCAAGTCACAGGGAATGAGTACACTATTCCGGTGGGGGCATTATAGCTACCATCGCTCATGACACCCATGCTGACCCAGGTACCTTCTTCTGTGCCCAGCACCCAATCCCGAACATGATCACACGCTGATGAGGCTGCAGAGAGGGCACTGGAGAGGCCTCTGGCTTGGATGATGGCTGCACCACGCTGCTGTACGGTACTGATGAAGTCACCATCAAGCCAAGTGTCATCAGAGATAATTTCACGAGCGGGCTTTCCGTCGATGGTTGCATGGTTGACATCGGGATATTGAGTAGATGAGTGGTTGCCCCAGATGATTGCATTCCGCACGGCGCTGACATGAGAACCTGACCTCTCAGCAAGTTGGCCCAAGGCACGGTTATGGTCCAACCGTGTCATGCAGGTGATGTTCTCAGCTAATATGGAGGGTGCATACTCTTTGAGAATCAATGCATTGGTGTTGGCAGGATTTGCCACAACCAAGACCTTGCAATCACGCTTTGCGTGCTGTTCAAGAGCAGTCGCTTGAGCTTTGTATATTGCTACATTCTTGGCCATGACATCTTTACGCTCCATGCCAGCTTTCCTTGGGAAGCCTCCGACCATGACAGCAACATCAACATCCTTACATGCTTCATTAACATCAGTGGTTGCAACAATGCCTGCAAAAATACATATAGGTGGATATCAGTCCTCAACTCACATCACCTCACTCTCGGTTGCTGAACTCAAAAAACAGACATACCAGCAAGCAATGGCAAAGCTGCGTCAACAAGCTCCATCCTGACACCTTCAAGGGCTTTTTTTGCTGGTTCAATGTCCAACATATGGAGAATCACCGGTTGGTCAGGCCCAAGCATAGCACCACGAGCAATCATCGGGCAAATGGCATAGCCAATTTGGCCTGCGAGCGAGAGGATGGGACTCACTATGAGTAGCGCTCTAGAGGAAGTAACACACTGCGGTAATTTTTCAAAAGTGTGTTCTTATGTCGAGTACCTGCAGCACCGGTGACAAGAATGCGCTTGGGTTCCGGAGACATGAGATCTAAAGATAAATGTTGGGTGTTGGAAAGGTACCAGAGTTGGTAATATATAGGTTATGGATATATTATAGAGAATTTGCAATTCTATACGTCCGGCTGAGTTGAGTCCGGTCTATCAAGCCTGCCACACTGATGAGTCATGACTGATTGCATTTCTCAACTCACAAACTCACGCTCAGTTGAGTTGTTGTTTTACATATTCTGGGGCAAAATGAAAGCATCGGTACTCGGTGCACGCTCCTGATGATTGGCTTATGTAGATAAGTAAAGTCAAGAGAATTTCGTCTTTCCGCATAGGGTCCGAAAGCATTCCGCAGGTAATAGTGTGCTTCCCAGCTTTGCGATGAGATTGAACAAGCAGTTTCCTGAGGCATTGCATCCAAAGCTCATTTTTCTTGGAACTACATCTTTCTGTCGGAAATTTTGGAAGGATCTTACTTTAAATGAACTCTCCGGGTCACTCGGCGACTTGGGGACTTTCCTCCCTCTCACTGTTGGCCTCGCTCAGAAGGTTGGCCTTGATTTTGGAACGGCACTGATCTTCACTGGCATCTACAACATCATCACAGGAGCTCTTTTTGGCATTCCATTACCAGTTCAACCCATGAAAACTATCGCAGCAGTGGCCTTGAGTGAGAACCTCACGATACCGCAAATAATGGCTGCTGGGATATTTGTTGGAGGGACTGTCATGTTGCTGGGCGCATTACAATTGATGGGTCTTGCCAGTCGTCTCATTCCATTATCGGTCATCAAAGGCATGCAATTGGGGCTCGGATTGAATCTGGCGATGAAGGGCTTTGACCAAGTTTGGTATGCCAACTCAAAAGATGCTCCGACTCGGGAATGGTGGGGAGTGGAGGGACTCTTCCTTGGATTGTTTGCTTTGATATTTATCTTATTGACTGTCTATCAAAGCAAAGTTGAAGATGGAACTGGATGCATCATCCTTCCAAAGGATTCTTCTTCTGAATTGAGAGGAGGAGGAGAAGCAGAAGAAGAAGTGGACGTGGAGGGAGACTCACCTCGCAGACCTCTCCTATCACGTATAGGCGACATTGGAGTCGCTGCAGAGAGGCGTTGTTCGGCAGATGTACAAGAATTGGGACCCAAGATTCCTGCTGCTTTGGTCCTTGTCATTATTGGAATTGTGTCGACCCTGATTGCCTACCCTGATGTTGTCGACTCCCTATCATTTGGTCCTTCCAAGATAGTTACTGTGGTCCCTAATGCAAATGAGTGGAAACAAGGCATCATCAGAGCAGGTTTGCCACAACTTCCTCTGACAACATTCAATTCAGTCATTTCAGTTTGTCAGTTGGCTGGAGAATTGTTCCCAGAAAGGGCGCCTCCTTCTCCAAACTCTGTCGCCTTTTCGGTTGGCGCTATGAATCTTTTTGGGGGTTGGTTTGGAGCTCTCCCTGCATGTCATGGGGCTGGTGGCCTTGCCGCGCAGACAAGGTTTGGGGCAAGAACAGGTGCAGCGCCAATGTTTTTGGGCATGGTCAAAATTTTCTTGGGTCTTCTTTTTGGGTCTTCGATGGTCGTTTTGTTCAATTTCTTCCCTGATCCCATCCTTGGAGCTATGCTGGTTTATGCTGGTATCGAGTTAGCTGCATGCTCCAAAAATCAAAAGGGTACGCGGGGAATGGCTGTTATGTTGTTGACCGCCGTGATCAGTCTTGCACTCAATAATGTTGCAGGGGGGGTGGCTGGGGGTTTGATCGCTGCCTATGTCTTGTTTGTGTACGACATTTCCCTAGCCTTTGCATTCTCGTTGTATAGAAAATCTCGAGGTTCCTGGACTGAGAGGAGGAATGGTAGAAGCACGGATTCCCTCCCTGAGAATGCGTGATGCATTCCTCCTCCTCCACCCTTATGAGTGGAAGTTTAGAAGATAGATGGGCGTACGCCACCAGATAGCATGCATTGTGGCGTCTAGATTATGTTGTCTACAGTAATTGTTTCCACTACTTATGAAAAGAATAGTGTACTGAAATTGTAACCTTGATTCAACTGTTTCAACGATACTGCTCGTAATGTTACCCAACGCCTTTGGAAATGGCATCTGGGAAGGAGAGCAAGCTGCACCTGCGGTTAACCCTAACGATTTGAACTTACTGGATGATCCGAATTTTTTTTTAGATATAGACGAAAAGACGCTGCAGGTAAGGAATGCGATGCCTACATTTGTGTCATTGGTGAACCAGTAAGAACTTAATATTTCCCATTACTTTCGCAGTGTCTGATAGGTAATCCTCTGGTATCCAAAAGAAGTGATGGAGCTGGACCAAGTAACCCAGCAACTTGGGAAACCGATGGTTATGACTACGAAGAGGAAGAGGAAGAAGAAGATGCAGAGGCTGCGGCTACTCGTAAGAAGGGCAAGAGAGCAAAGCTTTCTGAGGCCGCAGCTGCCAAAGCATCAAGAGAAAAAGCTCGTAGAGAGCGTTTGAATATGTGCTTTGATGAGCTGTCGCATCTATGTGATCCAAGTTTAAAGGGAAGTCGGGGAGATAGGATATCCATACTGTTAGATGCCATTAGATCCATGAAGCAATTGAGGGTAGAAAATAACCAACTGCGACAATTAAATAAGTTTTTAGAGGAAAGGGTGTCGTGTTACGAGCGTACTCAAGCTCAGACAATGTACCAACAAACCATTCATCAGCAGCGTTCTCAGGATGGGGCGCTGTTGGTGGGTGGCATCGGACAGTATGCTGCCGGGATGAAGCAAGAAGTTGGTCATGAACCTGGAATGCCTGCTGTTGGCTGGCTCCCTGCTCCTAACATCACGGAGGACCAGAAATTGAGACCTCCTGCGGCTTGAGTAATTATATTCGTACTGTTTTTCTCTCTTTCTACCACTGTTACAAGACTGCCTTGACTCGTGTGTTTACTCTCCGTCGGAAATGGTTCCGAGGTCTTCTGCTTCATTTGGATGCAGCATACCTGGAATCGCAGCCATCCTTTGCCGATCTGCTTCTCGCGCTTGAGCTACTTCATCCGCATATAAATCTGCATTATTCTGATCAGCAAATTGTTTTGTCTGCACCAAAAAGTCTCTAAGATGCTCTCTGAAAGCTTCAGGCTTCTGAAGATCCATGACACCCAGTACTGTAGCTTGAACCTGCTGAGGTCTTAAATTTGGAAAACTCGTGGTAAGTAGCTCGGTGACAAAGCTCTGCACGTATGCAGCATTGTTTGGGAATGCATTCGCCCCTTGTGCAGAGACATCCCAGAGGGGGGCGGTGATGGCAGGCCCCTGCACAATTCTGAACAGATGGTGCAATATTTTGGCGTGCATTTTGAACCCGGGCTTGTGAAAGGTATCGGTCAACACAGCAAATAACTCTCTCAGTAGTTGGAGATAGTACGTTTGATAGAATTGCGTTGCAAACTCGCTCTTTGCAAACTGTTGTAACATCTCATACAGGAGATTTAGACCGGTATCGGCAATGTTGCGCTCAGTGTGTCTGAAGGCCCAGACGATAGAGTCCATGACGAGTTTCAGTTGAGCTGGACTCATAGTAAACAAGGTTTGGAAGCAGTTGGTGGTGATAGCCCTCAACAAACTGAAGAAAGCCAGCCTCTGCTCTGGGTAGTCTTCAAAATTGCGGGTGATCATTTGCAGTGTTGGCTCGAATGTTGCTTCAAAGATTCTTGGAACAGCTGGCTCCATCCTTGCACCCAGACGATTAATGATAGCAGCAAAAAGAGACAACACCTCTGCATCTCTAGCATCAGGGACGCTCCGACTATAATCACCCAGCACTGGATCAGACAACTCCGGTATGTAGTGCTTGACAGCAAGGTCCAAATCATCAAACCTGTCGATGAATGTCTCCAACAGCCTGAGGGTGACCTTTTTGACTGATCTCATTAGTTTGATGGCAGATGTCCTGGCAACATGTGGTCCACCTGTGGCTATCATGCTACTGATCAACTCAGAGTACATTTTGTAAACCGACAACATGTTTATGAAAATGAGATTCATTTGAGTGACGTATGGCGTGCCGAGTGAGACCACCACAGAAACATTTGTCTGTAGTACATTCAACACATTGCGAATTACCTCTGCATGTTTCAGAATCTCAACATTCTGCTGTGCTTGCACGATAATTTGCTCCCATATTTGGTTGGGGGGCGTCATCAAACGCAGTAACCATTGTTCTCTCCTTTGCGCATCATGGTCGGCGGCTATCATCTGTGCTACCGCCTCATAAAACATGTGGATTTGATGATTTTCCAGGTCCTGAATGATAGTGGTGAGTCCAGTCAACAGCTCAGATATGAAGGGCTCTGTTTCCCCTACTTGGGTGACCACAAATTTCCGTTTGCACTTTGACACTATCTTGATGAACGTCTCACACGCCATGTCTTGCACCCCCGGATGGTGCTCATGCATAAATTCAAACAGCTTATTGACCACAGTCTTCAGAAACTTCCAATGGTTTCTCAGAAACCTAGGGTATTGACCGACAACATACATTATATTCGATGCAATCACAGCCTTGTTGTCCTTCCCCCTAGTAATTTCACACAAGTTCAACAGGTCCCTGATGACAGTAACTAAAAATCTATTCTCTTGCTCTTCCTGCATACTACCACTGATTGAACCTATCGCCCAACATAAGCGGTTAAGATTAGCCCACCCTGGCTCTTCTCTACCAGCAAGAAGTGATTTAAGCTTTTCCAGCATTTGAGTTTCAGTATCATCGTGATCCAGGTGCGCTAGGTACACCAACGTCTCATGCATTGTCTTATATCTGGCAAGGACGTCCGTGTCTTTCATACTTTCTCGTACCACATTGCCATTTTCATCTTCTACGACAATGACCTCCTCAGGCTTTGCCATGCGCGCAATCATAAGAGCACGAAGGCCGGACAGTACTGGCGCGTACAACTCTTTCCGGGCTCGGTTGGTAGTGGGGGGGGCAAAGGAAAATCCACCGTCTACTGAGCATGCACTGGAATACACATCTTGCACAAAGTATGACCAATAATCCAGGCAAATCTTCAAGACTTCATCATCCTCAACATATGAAATAGCTATCAAGTACTCCAGACCAACAAGAAGTCCTTGACGTAGCTCAGGCACGGCCTCAAGAGCACTGATGTGCGATTTGAAGAGCGCAGTGAGCATCAGAGCTAGATTTTGTACAAATGCTTGGTCTTCGTCACTTCCAGCCATGTAAGCATTTGTAATATTTGTGCCAGGCGGCAGAATAAGTTGAAGCTGTGATATGAAGAACTGATACATGAGTTGGTACTGGCTGTCATATTCCTTGACCTGAAGAGCAGCGATTTCTGCCAAGCATTGTAAAGCTACGTTTCTAAATGCAGGTTGTGGAAACAGGCGAAGCAACACTTCCACTACATTGCTCTTCTCAAATATGTACCCCAGAGGTACCCATGACAAAAAAGCATTCAACGTGCTCAGAGTCGACTTGACAAGATCAGATTTGGTGCTCGAGTTCAAAACCATCAAGCACAAATCATGGACCGATTCAAACTGAGAATTAAATGTCTGCTTCAACTCCTTTGTTTTAGCTTGTGTCAGTTCGTTTTTAGAGAAGTCAAATACCTCTTCTGAAAGCAGACGGAGGATGTTCATTGAATTCTCACACAGGCCTTCATTGGTCTTGGAAGCACCAACTATTTCTGGAATGAACTCAGGCCATTTATGGGGCCAATCCTGCTTGAGTATGTCCACAAGGACAAGATTAAGCTTACTCAGAAAAGTGCGTTCTCTGCGCATGGCAGCATCATTTGTAGAAATGCTGATGATGAGATTTGAAAGGTAGGTGCGGATACCAGTGCGTTGTTCATCTGGAAGGGCACCCCATCGAGTCTTGACAACCCCTTCCATGATTTGCAAACCAAAAAATTTGGTCTGTTGGCTCTTAGACTGCTCCAGAATGGCGTCCACTCGCATCCATGAATCAGGGTGCTCTTGCAGTTGTTTCAAGACTCCCTCCGCGACAACCCGCTGCAGTGGGATGGTTGAGTATCAGACGGACAATGACGAACAGATGAACGCATCACTTACCTCCTCATTAGTTCCTGTGTAGAATGCGTTGACAGTTGCGTCCAAAAGGGCGACGTCCAATGGCTGGCTAAAATCGAGAAGTTGTGCAGCCCCAATTGACGGAACTGCTCCGTTTGCAACAGCTGTCATTTAAACTCTTACAACGCCGAGATCAATATTTCATATGCGTCTAAAGGGATGTTGTCTTTGTTTCTTTAGTTCTTGCAAAATTAGAGTTCTACGTGATCACCTGCTGGATGTCAGCTTTATGAAGGTATTTATTAACTATAGACTGTTGTTTCGACATGCAGTATCCGACTGGATATCATAAGTTAGAACTAGAACTTGCAGTGGGAAGAAAGAACAGGTTCTGGCGACGCCCGTCCTTCGGTTGTCTCAGAAGTGATGTTGTCCGGCCAGACCATGCAATTTTAGATCAAACCTTAGAAACGATGTCAGGTCGAGGCTGATTTGCCACCAAAAGTTACGATTTTTTGTATTAGACTTCAACTGCTTCATCTGACAATTTGAGCAACTCTCGCTACAGTCGAAGGCATTTGGCAGCTTGGACATTTGTAAACAAAAATGGGCACGCCATCTCAGATAATTACTGTAATTCTAGCTGCAACTGCGCTACTGATAGGGGTCAGTTTTGTTGATGATGGACGGACTCGGCAACTCTCAGTATTGAAGGGTGCAACTGAGGACTTTTGGGCTCTCATCCGCCCTGGAGGACAATTGCATCCTTCTGAATTTATTGCACATAGAGGACACTTAGCAATTGAAGGTCTTCTTGTGGTAGTCATATCATACCTCCTCTTTCAGAGTAGTTTCAAGCCAAAAGCCAGAAACTCAGGTGAGACGCCCCTCAGCGAAAAAGAAATTCAGGAGTTGTGTGATGAATGGGAACCAGAGCCTCTTTGGGGAGTATTGACTGAATTTCAGCAGGCAACAATAGATCCGCCAGTGGTCACCCCTATCTCTGGGACCATGGTGCAAATCGACGGAAAAAATGTTTTGAACATGGTGTCTCTTAATTTTCTTGGGTTGGCTGGCCAGTCCAATATTTTGGAGGCAGCGAGCGCTACTATTCAAAAGTACGGTGTGGGTTCCTGCGGGCCTAGAGGGTTTTATGGCACTGTTGACGTCCATTTAGAATTAGAACAGCGCCTTGCTGCATTTTTGGAGACAGAGGAGACGATCATGTATTCTTATGATCTGGCAACACTACCATCAATCATCCCAGCATTTGCCAATAAGAGAGACGTTATTATATGCGATGAAGGCGTCAATTATGCGATACAGAATGGCTGCAATCTATCAAGGGCAAGAGTAATGCATTTCAAGCATAATGATCTGGCTGATTTGGAGAGAATGCTTCAGAAAGTGGTTGTGCAGGACAAGAGGCAGAATCGGCCGCTCACCAGACGATTCATCGTTGTTGAAGGTATTTATGCAAATCATGGTGATATGGCACCGCTTCCAGCAATAATTGCTTTGAAGAATAAATACAAATATCGTCTGGTGGTCGATGAATCTATTGCCTTTGGCGCCCTGGGTACCACTGGCAAGGGGGCTGCTGAGCATGCTGGCGCTTCTCCTCAGGATGTTGAAATAATTGGGGCTTCATTGGGCAATGCATTAGCTAGTGTGGGTGGTTTTTGTGCGGGGGAGCGTGAAATCGTAGATCATCAGAGGCTGTCTGGTGCAGGATACTGCTTCTCTGCGTCCCTGCCCCCCTACCTTGCAACTGCCGCCATAGCTGCTTTAGATGTGATTGAGAGTAATGGGCCTGCGTTACTGACGCAGCTTCATTTCAATGCCAGACTTTTCCGGACGATGGCTTCGAAAATACCTGGTTTGAAGGTCGTAGGGGGCCGAGATGATGACGTGTCCCCCCTGGTCCATTTAAGACTGAGCCAGTCGACAGGTGGTGACGTTGAGCACGGAGATGCGTTGTTGCAAAGAGTCGTAGAACACTGCTGGAAAAAGGAAAGTGTGCTCTTTACAGTCTCCAAATACTCACACTTGGAGAAGGCTAATCGACCCCCACCCAGTATCAGAGTTGCTGTGACCTGTTTACATACTGAGGCTGACTTGAAGAAGGCTGTGCAGGCTTTGAGTGGAGCCTGCCGACGGATTCTATGTTGAGTGGACCTGAATCCTCCAACATGTAACGTGTCGATAATTTATGCGCGCATTCACCTACACTGTAGTAATGACATTTTGAGTTTATATTCGAATTTTTGAATCAAATCGCACTGCATCGCAGTATGGCTAGTGACGGATGTCAACCAGTTGCCTGGAAGCAATCGTTCCCGTTCCTTCCTACTTGGCTGCAGCCCAAGCCTGCAAGTTCCTATTATAATGAGAAGGACTCGATTGTACAAGAAGAAGCCGGCCGTGAGGATGCTGCAACAGGAACCTGGAATGGCCCTGCGCCAACAGGGTATGGCAACGCTCCTAGGCACGCTCAGGATCAGAGCCCAACAGCAACCATGTCCAAGAGAGAGCCTGATACCCTTTTGTTGCCTGGGGGCGGTCGTCTTCCTCTTATAGGACTTGGCACCTTTAAAGTTAGTAGTCCTGAAGTTATTAGCAAAGCTGTCCAACTCGGGTACCGTCACTTTGACTGTGCAACGGTGTACGGCAATCAAGCCACCGTGGGGCAAGGGTTGAAGACATTCTTAGGTGTACAAGGTAACAGGAGCCAATTATTTATCACCTCTAAAGTCTGGAATGAGGACTGGAAGCCTGAAACAGCCGATGCTTCTGTTCGTAAATCTATTGCTGACCTTGGATGTGACTACCTAGATCTCTTGCTCGTACATTGGCCAGTCCCTTTCGTACCGGGAACGTCATCTCGTGACCCCCAGGCCAGTCTTCCGGACTTGTGGGGTGCAATGGAAGGCCTTGTCGAGCAAGGCCTTGTCAAGTATCTCGGAGTGAGCAACTTTGACTTGCCATTGATTGAGGATATGCTCCAATGGGCACAAATAAAGCCCATTGTCAATGAAATTGAGTTACATCCACTTTTACCACAGAGGAAGCTCGTAGGCGTGTGTGTCAGAAAAGGAATGTATAGTATAGCTTACTGTCCATTAGGAGGTCAAGGACTTTTTGGAGGTCTTGGTGAATTATTAAGTCATCCAGAAGTTGCTAAAATAGCCAAAGAGACAGGTAAGAGCCCTGCTCAAGTGCTATTGAGATGGAACATTCAGAGAGGGGTGGCAGTCATTCCGAAAGCTTCCTCCGAAGAGCACCTGAGAGATAATATAGAGGGCATATTTGAATGGACACTGACGTGGGATCAAAAGTCAGCCTTGGATAAGCTTGAATGTGGTAGGAGATATATTGACCCTCCATTTCACACTTTTACTGATCCTGAGAAAGGAGGTGCATTGAAGCCCAGCTCGGTGTTGTGACGAGAGCGTGCATTGACCAGTGTAGTAGTGTAACATAACGTACAGGTACAATTGATTGCTCTTCGTTTTATATTTTCTGTTGAATTTCAGTATCCTACACCTACGTGTAATTGAAGACACATAAGGATTCGACTGCCCATGGGAAGCTAGCGATTTCATGCAGGCATCTACTGCTGGGCTTGGAAAAGCCCTAGTCTTGCCTTCACAAGAGCGCTCTTTGCTTCTAACAAAACTAGCGCGAGCCGTATTGCTCTTTCAGGAAAGCACTTTGGCAAGGTCTGAATCATCTCCGGCAGGTTTACTGTGCCAGGTAATAATCGCGATAGTCTCAGGCCAGAAACCTAGAACCCAATGCTTTTTGTTCTAGAAGCATAATTTCCTTGTTTGCTGGCAGCAATGTCCTCGAATGCGTTCGCAAAACAAAACCCTTACTCTTCTCCGGTACCACAGGTCTGGCTGCCTGATTCGTCAGACGACGATGAAGTCATGCTTAAAACAAAAGGAATGCCATTTTGTGTAGCTGGTTTTGGGGATCTACTTGCGCTCTTCCGGTGTATATCATGCAGGTTTTCTTTTGGTATCGATCCGACACTGCCTGACCAGCTTGGGGCGCCTGGCCGAGTCTTCACCTCAGCGTTACCAGAGCTCAGTTGCAATGTACAACAGTATAGCAGAGACAGATATTTGCGTCTTGCTGAAGCAGAGCAATGCAATGTACAATCCTCTCTGCTCTTGCCAATCTTTATAATGCATGACAGATGCGTGGCTGTACTAGAGGCTGTGCAGACATCTGCTGACATGGATTTTGTGGAGACAACGGCCAAGATTGCTGCTGCTTTTAGAGCGGTGGGTCTCGAAACAACAGCTGTGGAAGTCATAAAGCAATGTCTACCCAGGACTCCTGTTGTCACCAACCTAGTCCTTCCGAATACGACATATATTCTGGGACCCCGTCTCCCTAGCAGCAGTGATGGCAGCGGGGTAGATGTCTCCTCGGCTCAGAACAAAGAAGAGGCTCCACAAGCCATGTCAGAGATTAGTGAGGATGTCTTCAGTGAAGATGATATGCAGGATGACTCAGAAGATGGGGATGAGTGGTGCAATGGATCTCCAAGAGGGAGAAACGGCACCAGGAGGAAGGGCAAAGCTGGCAAGCCTGGAGTGAACATTAGTTTGAAGGCTCTCCAAGGACAGTTCGGTGTAGGCTTGAAAGAAGCTGCAAATAGGTTGGGAGTCTGTCCTACAACATTGAAACGAGCATGTAGGCGACATGGTATTCAACGTTGGCCCAGAAGAGCTCTTCAAAAGGTCAGTCGTGCCCTGGACGATATGGAAAAAAAAGGCTATGACTTTCCGCCTCCAAGCGAACAAGGAATTACTGATAACAGATGGACTGCATTGGCGAATTTCATACCTGCATACAAGCAGCAGCAAATTCAAGGTTTTGGGCAGAATCACCTGGCTACAGAGGTGCACTTGTCCTGGCCACCTTCCAGGGGTCACCTGGCTGCTCTGGATGATGATGATGATGATGATGATGATCTTCCTGATGGTGCTGTCCTCATGAGAAAATCTCATGCTCATATGAGAGCGCCGCTAATTGTTGATCCAAGTACCCTCAGCGATAATAATAGTACTTTGGGGAAACCCCCACCTCAACATGGCTTTGCATGGCCCCAAAATAAGAGATCTCAAACTCAACCTCAACCTCTGGCTGTCCCTCTGTCACAGCAGTGTAGAATCCCTGCAAGCCAGGAGGTAGTAGCACAACAAAAGAACAATAATTCTGTTCCTGAGTTTCTTAAAACGCAAGACTTTCCATCATGGACAAATGGCCCTCTAGAAGGGACATCGGCACCTCCCAATTTTTCCCTCGGTAATCTGTCTTTGCCTTCCCTACCATTTGAAATGAACTTGGGGGACGCAGCTTTCTTAGATGATGATATTGGCTTCATTGACCCTTCAATGCTAGAATTGATTGTTACAGAGAACGGAAAATCCACTTTGTCAGGAATTCTTAGAGATTGATTAATGTGTACATATGTGTAAACTAGTACCCTCTGTTAAAATCTACGAGCACTTCCGCAGAAGGTGTCCCTCCCTTCAGTACTATGTCTCTATTTCGAACCATCTGGTCCACTGCATTGCCAATATGAGTGTTGCTGGATACATGAGGAAAAACTCTGACTTTGGGGTGGTCCCATAAAGCGCTGTCGCTGGACAGTGGCTCTGGATCAAAAACATCTAGTATAGCCGACTCCAAGGGACCATTATCCAGTGCTTGGGTAAGGTCTTCAACGATCAAGTGTCCTCCTCGCGCTGCATTTATAACTGCTGATCCTGGTGGCATGGCATCGAAGATGTCTTTGTTGAGGATGCCTCGCGTTTCGTCCGTGAGTGGAAGAAGGCAGACTATGACATCAGACTGGTTGGCAAAGTCCAGCAGCTCTTGTCTGCCAAAAAATTGGGTAATATCCTGTCTAATTTTGGATTTGCTG
Organism: Axilococcus clingmanii; assembly: GCA_019693495.1. Taxonomy (NCBI): domain Eukaryota; kingdom Viridiplantae; phylum Chlorophyta; class Chlorophyceae; order Chlamydomonadales; family Chlorococcaceae; genus Axilococcus; species Axilococcus clingmanii. Next base: position 66,494 of record JAAMXV010000675.1, on the reverse strand, counting down.
CGAGTCCATGATGCCACCCGATATCTTAAATTCACCAGGCAATCAGCCACTGCTCCACCCATGACCCCCAATCCCATAATGCCCACCCGTAAATCTTGATTGTCTATACTTTTGTGGTTTTCTAGTTTCTTGTCCCATATGTGGTGTCTCTGTGCTTTATAGTATCCATCACACTTGCGTTGAATGTTTATGATGCCCCAGAGGACCCAAGTAGCCATCCTCTCAGCCATGAGAGGATCTATCACCCTCAATAATGGAATGTTGCGAGGGATGTTGGGATCTGATAACATGCTATCTACTCCAGCACCTGTAGATTGAACTGCTTTGAGGTTGACACATCTGGAGTAGACTGGCTCTTCTGGCAGCCACACAGCACTTGACACAGAGAACTCCACTTTGGAGAGGTCGGCTGACTCCGGAACATCATCAGGATACACTCTCAGTTTTAACCCAGCACTCTTTAGCTCTTCTGCCCACTGCTCCCGAGCTAGTGGATTTGCTACTAACAGCACTTCACTGTCCGGGAACTGTGAGGTCATAGCAAGGAGATCATTTCCTCGGGAGGACATGCAACCTTTGCAAGAAGCGAGGGGCGATGATATACGCCTGTTAAAAACTCTAAACATTACAACACATAAGAAATAGCCACCTTCGTACCGCCCGAAAAGTAGAGTAGTAGGAGTGGTAGTATGCTTTCACTGGCGGGCCTAGGGAGAGAATCTTCCTTCTTTTCGCAACTATTCTCATTTACCTCAAGTTCATTTCAACAAATCAAATCAAAACTGTGGTTTCCTGACCTCCCCTACAAAAAGAGGTTCATCAGAATCTAATCCATAATACTCAACTTTCGTGAGCTCACCAGCCATCTCAACCGCCGCAAAACCATTGACAGTCGCTTGGAAAGGCGCATCCTCGTCGCTATAGAAGCCCTTGCCGATGGCACTACCTGCTCCACTTACAATCTGTGCATATGGTACTAAGCCACCCTGCTTACGGAACTGCAAATTGTGATCATGGCCTGCAAAGTACGCCGACACTTTATACTGCAACAACAGTGGTTCTACCCTTTGTACCATGTCTGGGTAGAGCAGATCAGCACGATGGTTACTTCTAATAGGATGATGTCCAACCACAAATTTCCACCGCGCCTGTGATTGCTTAAGTTTAGAACCGAGTTCCGCTACTTGAGCTTCCCAACTCTGTTCGAAGATTCCCGCTCTATTGGATGCCCAAACTTTGCTATGGTAATTGTCATTGATTGGAGTCGTGTCCAAAAAGAATATCTCTACATCGCCATTTGCAAGCTTGACAGAGAAACTACGTTCACAATGCCACCTAGAATCTCTATGGCTCAACCTCACATCAAGCTGATGCAATGGGGAGTAGAAACAGTCTGCGGTGCTGTCTTTTGGACACTTGGGGTCATCTTGGGGATTATCTACCTCGCCATAATCGTGATTGCCCAATGCCACATGCCAAGGAATATCTTGCAATGACGGTTGGTTGTATATTTGAGTGAAAGAAGTATCGAAAGAAGGATCGTCCACAGACACTAGACCGGACTCATAAAAATTGTCTCCAGTGGAGATGACGAAATCTACAGGGTATTTTTCAGCATAACGGGCCATGGCTTCAGCAACCAAAGTTTGGTTGTACTGCCCATCACGACCCCAATCACCAATCACTAGGAAACGAGGGTAGCGAGAAGATGCGCTGGGCCAGGTGACTGCGGCTCCCAATTCTATGGCGGCCACAAGGAGGAGGGCTGCTGCAACAAACAAACAGGCTGCTTGTCTTCTGGGCTTACGGGTGTCTTCACGGCCTTCTAGTGGGATACTCTCACTGTATGAGGAGATAGAACGCCCCTGTTCTGCAGCACTCAAAGTCGTTCCAGTTTGCATTGCGGTGGACTCGCTTAAAATCCCTCGTTGGACCGCTCAAGCTGCCAGATTTGGAACCAGTACGCTAGAAAGTTTCTAAGATTTTAAATTAAAGTGATTTGCAAAAGATTTCATTACATAACGTCAGTGCGGCACCTTGCCCGGAGAGATGCTCTCACGATACTTCGTCAGCTCCCTCCGATGACGAATCTTGCTTTTCTGCTTTTTCATGGTACAGCATTCCATTCCCTCCATCCACCTCGCCAACGTTTACAGTTTGAATCTGCACGGCTTGCAAAGCGTAGCTCATTACTTATGTTAAAGCAGCCGTATGTATCTCTTCAAACGTTACAGCCATGTGATTACCGCGAAGAAGCAATAGTTGTAGTTTGGGATCATAATGGTGTTGATCAGACGTCAGACCATGGAATGGATTCTCTGTGCTGGGACTACTCTCATAGTTCTTACTTCATTGCCAAAAGGTATGTTGGGTCAGCATGTCGTCTTCACAGATGCTTTTTATTACTCAACACCCCCACCCCACACACACCCCAGGTCAAGCGGCCATCAAAGTTGCCCTTTTTGCCCTGGTTGTGGTATCTGGCATTCTGGAGAAGAGCAACATTCCTCCATTCAGTAGGAAGGGTTCCACAACCTCGGGCCTTACCCTTGGCATTTTGACTGTGCCATGGGTGTGTTGTGCAGTCCTTGGAGGCGAGCACACGAGTGAAGCGGTGCACAGGAGCATTGCTGTCGCATGGAGTTGCCTTGCCCTTGTGACACTGCATGGATCGCCCATTGCTGGGCTCCTCATGGTTGTGGCAGTCATGCAGATCTATGGTTTGTATTCTTTCATCTGCACGTGTCTCTTTGCACTGCTGATTGGTGCATTCCTGCCCCAAACGTGTAGTCTGGGGGAGGCGGTCGTGTTGACGCAAGGTTTAGTTTTCCTACTGCATGCAGACACTGTCATTTCAGCAATACTGTTGAGGAGTGTAATAATTGCCTGTAGTACAATGCTAATTTTCAAATTCGTGGGAAAGCTGGCGGGTGCCATGACGCTAGTAGCATTGCTTGCCCATCGGCTGGTTCCCCTGTTGATGGAGACTGTTGATGTCTCGACACCACAAAATCGATGGATAGTCGCTTACTGGAGCCTGCTGCTGCTCATCTCTCTCCCTTTGATGAAGAGCATATCTTCTCATACTAAAGTTTTTGTGAGGAAAGGGTACCATATCTTGGCAGCACTGCTCTTTCTCCCTGCCTATTTTCTGGGGTATGGTGAGTTTTTGTCGACTGCATTGGCTGTTGCATGCAGCACGTTTGTTGTAGTAGAGGTCATTAGATTGAGTGATTTACCTGGAATTTCCAAAACTTTGAACACATTCATGGGGTCATTCATAGATGAAAGGGATGGAGGTGTCATATTTATCACCCATTTTACTTTATTGCTTGGTATGGCATTGCCTGTATGGTTGGGTCCTCACAGTAGTCTTCCATCGCTATCTGGGATATTGATCATTGGTTTTGGGGACACTGCAGCATCAGTTATTGGTACCATCTGGGGCAGGTCCAAAATTTGTTATGATGGTGAAAAGACCGCTGAAGGTACACTGGCAGGGATGGTAACAACGTTGGTCGCGTTGGCTGTGCTGCTGCCTGGCAAAATCTCACTGTCCCTGGTGGCAGCAACCGTTGTCTCATCAGGGTTAGAAGCATGCACAGAGCAATTAGATAACTTATTTATTCCATTGCATTATTTTACCCTCATAATGTGCTGCTGTAATAAAGAATGAAGTCGTATCCATTGACCCTGCAGACCGGGTCGTGATCTGATCAAAAATTCGATCGCCAGGGAAATATGGCGCAAGATCTGAGTTTACTTGAGCTAGATATGTCTCTTGTGAAAATGTTGGCAGAGAGAAAGCTCCATAACACTGGAGATATCTTTGCGAAAACACCGTTTGATTTGGTGGAGCTGCTGGACCTTCCATATGACCAAGTGGAACAACTGTTAGATGACATCGCCTCCAAAATTGCCCCAGCTCCAATCTCAGCATTAGAAATGTGGCGACAGTCTAGGTACCACCTCCCCACAGCATTTGAGCCTCTAAACACCGCACTACATGGTGGTTTACCTGCAGCGAGCATCACCGAACTCGTAGGTCCAGCCAGTCTTGGCAAGACTCAATTCTGCCTGACTATGACAGTCCTGTCCTGTCGCCATAACAAACGTGGTTCTGTACTCTACATAGACACAGAAAGCAAATTTAGCCCTCAGAGACTGGCTGAAATTGCAGTAGCCAGGTATCCCAATGAATTTGGTACTGAACCAACCCTGGCCGCACTACTGGACAGAGTGATCGTTGCAAAGCCCGAGGACTCTGAAGACTTACTCAGGAAATTAAATTCGCTGGAGAGTATCATCAGAGATCAAGGGGTGTCTTTCATAGTCATAGACAGTATTGCGGCCCTAGCACGCACAGCAGACAACAGTGTCTCTCTTTTTGAGAGGCAACGGATGTTGGGCAGACAAGCCTCCAAGCTCAAGTATTTATCTGAAACATTTAGCATCCCAGTATTAGTGACAAACCAAGTTACGACAGTACTGAGGGAGGGTACATTAGACCAAGCCCCTGTGGGGGCTGGAGTGACTGCCCCTAATGGGATGTCCAGTGCCAGTACGGGGCAATTGACTGCCGCTCTAGGTACTGGTTGGGCTCATGCGGTGAACACTCGCTTAGTAGTAGAATATGTGAAAGGATTTCGATACCTGCGCATAGCTAAATCGCCAGCAGCTCCATCGATTGCTGTAGCATATCACATTACTTCAGCAGGAGTAGAAGCTGTCAATGGAGAGGAGGTCCCTGGCCTGGAAGGGAGCGTTATCGACATGGAAATACTGAATGAGCAGCCCTTTACATTATAATATAACAAAGGATTCTTGGGCAGCTGTAACTAATTCACTGAATACTCCATCCTTTTTGTCTAGTAGCTCTCCAGGCGGTCCCATTTCCTCTAAATGTCCAGCCGACAAGACGAGCACACGGTCAGAATCCAGTATGGTATCTACTCGATGAGCAATGATGAGCATGGTTTTTGACCTGTCCCCGTGTGCTCCTCTGATTGCTGACTGTATGGCAGCATCTGTTGCCCTATCAACATTTGCAGTTGCTTCATCCAATGCGACAATTGGAGCATCCCGCAATAAAGCCCTGGCAAGACAGAGTAACTGCCTCTGCCCAGCACTCAGATTATCTCCAGATTCTTGCATTGGTGAATCCAAACCCCCTTTACCAACAACTGTGGCTTCCAATTTGACTTTCTGCAGGGCTTCGTATATTTTATGATCTGGATACTTACTCCAAGGATCCAAATTACTGCGGAGGGTACCTGAGAAGAGAACAGGGTCCTGTGGAATGATGGCTATTTGATTCCGTAGTGCATCTAATCCCATACTTGTTATATCAATCCCCCCAATGAGAATTCTTCCCGAAGTCACAGGGATCAGTCTGAATAAAGTCAATAATAGACTCGATTTACCCGACCCGGTACGTCCACATACTCCAGCGATCACCCCAGCTTCTAGAGTGAACGTAATATTGATCAGTACGGGCGGCGATTCAGGTCTATACACTGCTGTCACATTCTCGTAGACGATCTCAGGGCACTCAGGCCATCCATGTGGAGGCTGGGGACCTCCTTCAGCAACAGTGGGTGGCTCTTGCTCAATCTCACAGTAATGCAGCATTCGTTCCACGCTCGTCATATTGTTCTCAACCTCTGCAGACTGCCTCACCATCCATTGTAAGCATCCGCTCAAGGATAAGGCTTGTGTCAGTGCTAGGCCCACCAGTTTTGCAGAGATATTTTGATGAACTGCCATTACTAGCAGAGGTGCAGCTGTCATCAAAACAGCGACCAAAAAGTCCAGTCGGAATCCCAACCATCGAGACGAAGTCACATAACACAGCCACCAGCTGCCATTCTCACTTAGCCCTCTCAAGAAGGTCGTTTTGCATCTCAAAGAGGCTCCAGAATATGCTCTTATTATAGCCAGTCCCTTCAGAGTTGATCCAAAGGAGGCATACACTGGAGATCTAGTGACAGATTCAAATCTCTTTATCTCTCGACTCGCCCCCAAATATCGGCTTCCAACAAAGAGAAAGGCCACAATGAGTGGTATGAACACGGGCAGAATGACAGGAATGACTACAGAAAGCAGTATGAGAGAGCCCAGACATGCCACCAATGCCTGAACAGCATCTGCAGTCACCTGAGGGAGTTGCTCATCCACAGCACCTTGATCTCGCGAGAATCTGTTCAAGATTCTGCCAGTTGGATTTGTATGAAAGAAAGAAAGGGGCGTCCTCAGCACCCTCTTGATCATTTTATTATGAATTGAAGTTGCTGCTGCCACATTGCGCAAGAAGAAGAGCTCGCTACGGATCAGGGCAATGCCCACTATGCATCCAGCAAATAGGGCATAAACATACAGCCATTTGGCTTGTTGTTGATCGGGGGCACCCCCCCACAATGACAGCCAATACTCGCTGTACAGGACAAGAGCATGTCCTCCCAAAAGCAAAGTGACAATAATGAGTGCATACATCAACCCTAAATGAAGTATATACTGCCCATACACACTCCAAGACACACTGCCAGTTGCTCTGTCCTCATCCACAATGAGACGGCCCGATTTTGTCTTTTCGACCGCAAGAAAGCTTCCTCTGCTCTGCCTCATACTGGCCGTGCTTTTGGAAGATAGCCGTCTTGCACTCAAAATCATAGATAGAGAGCCTTTTCTGCTGTCTAAGGAGCCTGACAATGGGTGGTCACTGCCTGTGTCATCCAGCATTGGTGCCACAACTACTTCTTCAATACCTAGGTCTGCCAGCTCACTATAGGTCCCCATGTGCACTATCCTGCCTCCCCGTAGTACCACAATTCTATCGCACAGTGGCAAATATTGTTTCTGGTGTGTGACAAGCAGTCGAGTGCTCCCTGCCAAGACTCCCGCAATGCATTCTTCAAACAAAATTTGCCCAACCCGGGGGTCTACAGCGCTCAAAGGGTCATCCAACAGCTGGAGAGGCGCGCCTGAATAGGCTGCTCGAGCCAAAGCGCATCTGGCTTTCTGACCACCACTCAAATTGACGCCCCTTTCACCTAATTCTGTGTCAACCCCAGCTGGTAATGAAGCTATGTCCTCTTCAAGAGCTGTCGCTTGTAGGACCCTGTCAAGGAGCTGTTGGTCCAATGGGAGACCGAAGAGAATATTCTCTCGGACGGTACCACTCAGTAGCCATGGTATCTGCGAAGCATACGCGACAGGTCCTCGTACTTTGACATTGGTATCAGCGCCCACATCAACAAGCCTCAACTCACCCAACAAGGAAGACAACAACGACGTCTTTCCAGCTCCAACTGGGCCAACGATAGCCACCAACTCTCCCTTTCTAATGGTCAGATTAATATCAGACAAGGTCTTCATCCGAGTATCTTTCCTCTCACTTTCACCGTCGACACTCCAATCAAAACTGCAATGCTCAAGTACTACAGGCGGTTCGCTACATGCAGCTTGAGCCTCTTTGGCATGCCAGGGGGTGGAAGAATCAGGAATCGCCAGGAAAGCACCAAGCCGGCGAACGCTCACTCTAGACTCACTCAATAAACCCACGGCATATGTGAAGAAATCACACATGTAGAGTTTAGGCAGAGCGAGCAAAGCCAATGTATAAAAGACGTCGGATACAGAAAAAAAAGTGCTTGTAGCACTAGCAACGCCAAATGCAGCCAATGCTGCGATGGGGACTATCGAGTAGGAAAACGAGAAATTGATACCTCTGATCAAGGCCATTTTCATGATATAGTGCGCTTCCCTCCTTCTTATAGACTCTATTTGCTGCTGAAGGGGCAGCTCCCAGCTGAGTAGTTTAGCAGCTAGAACTCCGGACACAGCCTCACCAGTCAAACGGACTCTCTCATCAGTCTGCCCAGCAGCACCACTTCTCAACCTGCCTATGCGTCTTACTAAACTACCTTGCACTGGAATTAAGAGCATGAGCACAGCACAGCCAGAGAAGGCACTGAGATATCCGATTCTGAGACCCAAGAGTATGAATACGAGTATGAGCTCCAATGGAGCAAAAATAATAAATAGCCAGAATATTGCGGCATCATCAAACCTTCTAACATCGTTGGACACCAAATTGATAATTTTCCCAGTAGTTTGTGAAGCCAGACTGGCACTGTTGAGAGATAATACCTTGGCGTGCACAGCAGCCATTGCTTGAATTCTCATCTTGAACCCCAGCTGCATGCCCAGATAAAACAATTGATGATGAAAAAGCGTATATAAGTATCCTACAATCGCTAAAGAGATTGCCCAGCCCCAACCCTGTGCAGTAGGGTAAAGAGCTGTATCCCCATTGCTCTCTTCATAGCCGATAATCCAGTCTAGGAATTGTCTGAGCAACAGTGGGCCGGCCAGCCTCACTCCGATTTCACCGAGGCATAGGATGCACTGGCAGGAAAGGATCCTCTTATGACAGGAGCCAAAAGTAAGCCATAATTTATTGCTGGGACAGGCATGTGGGTAAAAAATAGAAATCTTTTGGTATGAGGCATGAAATGTATCAATCAAATGCTCTGCTGTATGGTCTGCAGGGAGAAACGACGGCCCTGTTGTGGCTCTGATCTGTTTCTTTGCTCCAAGGCGGATGAGTGGTGTCGCAAAGGAGAATGTGAGGCGAGAAAATAATCCCGCGTTCTCTAATGTCTTCAATGGCGCCTCGGGTAATGGTTCAGAGATATCAACTGTACTTTTTAATTTCATAGTGTGGTAGCTTGGTTGAATCTACCCCATATCTGGGCAAATTGCAGCCATTTTATCACGTATTATATAGTAAATAGTACACTGAAATAGTCGATTTACTACAATGTATACTATTTGAGAGCTAAGAAGCGAACTTGCATGCATGACGATCCAACGGGGCCATCTGAGGGACGGGAAAGTCGGAATTTAAGGTTGCTACAGAGAGAGAGACCCTCCTACTATGGCTGTAGTCCCTTCTGTGATTACTTTTCGTCGAATTGCTACTTTAGATCGGCAATAAACGATTTACGCTTGTGTGAATCTCGAATTTATGTTCTTCTCAGCTCCCAGATCATTCCCAGAGGGCGATCAAACGCCGCATAAACCCTACACTGTGCCTCCGGGGTATAAACCACCCACATTAGGAGAACAATTTCGTTACGTACGTAAATCATAGATGAGGTGCAGGAGTCCCATGTGTGCCTCATGACAAGGCTGCTCTCATGCAGGCTTATGCAAGGCATCCGTACTATCGGTATGGATATGCGGCAGTTATACTATTAGGAATAGTTGGATGGGGCATCGCCATCTATGAGCACAAAGATAATCCATCAAAAGAAAGAACACACATACATTACATTGAGGAAGAGCCTACTTGAAAGCGCCATAGATCCACTTCGATATCTTTACTCTTCTGCTTGTGGAATGTATACGAGGCGGGCAAATCATACCGCAGTTGAGCTAGTACTTGACAATCTGCAGCATGCCCGAGTAGCCTTCTAGAATACCTCTCTATATAACCCCTTGTAGATGACTTGTGCAAAGAGTAGACGCTATGACACGCGACATTGAATGCAGCATCTAGAAATTCAGCATCGGCTCCCTTACGTCGAGTACCAAACGGTGGATTCATTATAACAGTGTCAGCTTTCAGTAGAGGTTGGCGAATTTTCAGATCTGAAACATCGCATTGAATAAAATCTATTGGTAAATGATCCTCAAATTCATGAACGTTTGAGCTCGCTATACAAAGTGCATCTGAGTCAATATCAACCCCTAGGACATGGCCAGCACCTAACATTGCTGCTCCTATACTGAGCATTGCTGTGCCACAACCTAGATCCACTACTGTCCGACCTTGGAGTTCATCAAAGGAATTAGAAATCTGAAATGAATGAGGTCTAGCGGTTAAAGACTGGTTGGTATAAGGGAAGCAGAAAAACTGGAATGAAAAATGGGACATACAGTGTATAGCAACCTGCTAGCGAGATGAGTGCCTGTAGGATATTGCTCTAAGTCTATTTTTGGAGATGAAAAGGGAGCAATATCCTGCATAAGGATTTCCAACTCCTTCAATTTCATTGTTCGAACATCACTGGATTGGACAGTTAGTGGAGTAAGAAAGTTTTCCAAGTTCTATACTTAAATGCGGCTCTAAACGTCCCAGTATAATGGACTACATTTCAATATCAAAACATCTCTGCATCAATATTTTCATTGGTAGAAAAATATGCGGGTATACAGTATATACAGTAAGTTTTTGACAGTGCAACCCACAACAACAATATAATTGATTTTATTATATTGTACACATGATCATGGTGTATTGTCAAACACTTTGTAGAAGTTTTTATAAGGAATTGAGGCCGGATTTCAGAGGCTAAAACTATTCTGTCGTTCGTTCACCTGACAGCGATTTCGGCTTGTCTCAGAGGTAGACTTAGAGGCTATAGAACAATAGAAAGTCTTGAATAGATGGTGCACCGCTCACTTGCACTGCTCGCGGAAGCAGTCAAGAAGACTGTCTCATCTTCTCCCCGACCTAGGAAAGCAGCAATGGAACTCACCGACGCCGCAGTAGAAAGAATAAGAAATTTACTGTCGAAGAGGGACAAAGATTACTTGCGGTTAGGAGTAAAATCTAGAGGGTGTAATGGTCTTAGTTACATGCTGAATTATGCAGACGAGCCCCAAAGGTTTGATGAACTGGTAGAAACCAATGGCGTGAAGGTTCTTATTGATGCTGGTGCATTGATGCACGTACTGGGTACCACAATGGATTATGTAGAAGATAGAATTAGATCGGAATTTGTATTTAGGAACCCAAATGCAACAGGGACATGTGGATGCGGGGAGTCATTCACGACGGGGGGGAAGCCAAATGGTATAGAGAAATCTTGATTTTTTTGTTAACATAGGTATGAGAGACTTACTTTTACATCTCCTTACATCTTACATCTTGGCAAGCAATGGGCACACAAAAACGGGCGTGTATAGTATAGTATGTATATCCCTCCTCAGCATCCATTTACCCTTGAGTAGAGACTGCTTGTGCAGAAGCCGAGGCGAAGGCTTCAGACCTCAGATTGAGAGGCACGCACACAGGTGACAAGTCAACTCCGGCCGTGCTGGTTGCCTCGGCAAGGGCCTGAGAGAATGCCGAAGCTCCACCACCTTGTGCCTGTGAGCTTGCTGATGCAAAAGCTTCAGCTCTTGATGCAGCTCTCAAACATTGATTCAATTGGAAACTGCATCTGTTGCAAGCTTCCGCGATCGCTTCTGCAGTGGCCTGGGCGAAAGCTTCATTGCCCTCTGCACTCTCAGAGGAAAATGGTGAGAAAAAAACCATCAGCATAAGTCACACACATTCAATATACATCGTACCGGCGATAGCAAGCGCCTCGGCGACTGCGGTGGCAGCACTCTGAGGATCACTGCAGATAGAATTTGTCAGAGCTGCACTGTATGCCGAAGCAGCAGCTTGGCTTTCAGCTGTTCCTCCATTTGCAATAGCTGAATAGAATCAAATGCAAGAAGAGGGACCAGGGGTAAGTAAAGAAGGCTTTTGGCGGTGGGACGGGGAATATGCTACATAAAGATGTCTTGTCTGATGTCGAGGATCTTTTTTGGGTATGGGTCCCCAGTCTAACCCAGTCTAATCTCACTTACCTTCAGCTGCAGCACTTGCCACTGCTGCTCCACTACCTTCAAAAAGAGATAATATGGAGTTAGATTGTAAAAAGCAAACATACACATGATGATGACAGATAGTCATAGCAATCTCCTAGTACTTACCCTCAGAAATAGCCTCGGCTGTGGCCTGCGCCACGGCTTGCCCTGTAGTATATAAAGGTCAAGTTAGAATAGAGTAAGCGCACAGAAAAATCACGTTTTAATAATCCTTGTTACAAACCTTGTCCGCTGCTCTCAGCGCGGGCAGCTGCCTCTGCAAAAGCACTCCCACTCCCACTGGAAATGGCAGATGCTGTAGCCTGAAATGAGTAGCCAGGGAAGCGGTCAATCGAATTAACACAGGGAATTGACGGGACGGGCACGTGGCTGCTGCACACCCTTTGCTGGCTACGCTTTGACAACATACCTGAGCGACAGCACCCTGAAGAAGTTTGCGGCCTACAAGGAGAGATAAAGGTCAGGGTTTGTGCATGCGGAATGAAGCGAAACCACTGGACCACCAACCTTGGACAGCGGCACAGACAGCCAATAGACTCGTGAAAAAGACAATGAGCTTCATATTTAACTTGCAACTGATTTATAACAATGATTAGATTAGGTCACAGGTCAAGGGTTCTGTCTATTTATTCAATATTGTATACGTGTTGCATGGACGCGCTCGTTGTCGGTTCCGAGAAAGAGGGCCAGCATTCAGCTGCAGTACTCACAGCTTCCTGGTCAAGCTCAGTGCAAATTTTGTGCCTACTTTTGTAAACCCTGCTACCATTTCCAGAGAGGAAAGCTCACTGAGTCTTCCAACAGTTGAAATATCTGGTACCCTCACCGTGCTTGAAGCCTCACCCCTCTCTCCATCTCTGAAAGCTACAATGGCCTCCTTCACTTGGGTCGATGGACTTCCGGCACCATTTAAGTCTCTTAGCTGGCTGTTGCAAATATCTGCTATAGCTTCTTGCACACCACTAGACACTGCTCTGTTCAAAGTTTTAGGTAAGAATGCGCTTGTGACCCCTCCAACGAAACCAACCACTGCCAGGGTGGTGTTTGCAAGTGATGGCCTGACTTTATGAGCAAGGGCCGCTTTTTTCAGGGACTCGAACCTAGTTTTTTCTTCGGAGCTTATTACTTCCAAGTCATAACGACCTGTAATGACACTCTTGGCTTTCAGGAAGTTTGAAACTCCAGCTGCAGCCGCGAGATCGGTCCTCAAACTTTGCTCGACAATGTCTTGTAGAGTGTTATTCAGGTCTTTGGTGCTATTTGTCTGAATACAGCGGATCGACGACCTCGCATTCTGCATTTTTTGCACCGTTAACCGTTTCATCCCGGAATGATCTAGAAACCAGTCATATAACCCACGACTTTGGCGAATTACATTACACAATGGAAAGTATATAAAACATTATAACAAAAACTGCGCCGATGGTTAGACCTTTTTCACCATTTGGAGGCCTTGGGGGGTCGGGCGCATTGCACTTGCTGGGTATCAACAGCTGGTCACCATTCTGATTGGCATTTTGAATTCTATATTTCCACCAATAGCAAGAGATGTATTGCTCTGTTGGGTAATCCGGTGGTGAGCATCCCACATTATAGCTGTCTGGTTTTTGATAGACTCTGATGTAATCCAGTTTGTATTGTGCTGGGAACTGCAATTTGGGAAGGTAATTCTGCAGAAAATCGTCTTTAGTCACGCCTAAGAAGTCAGGTGAAATGCCCAGGTTGAATATAATGTATGCTGGTTCTAGGGGGATTGAACGAGGGCCTACAGACCAGCTACCATCAGTCAGGGGATAATTAACTGCTTTTTGAGTGATCTCATACAGCAATGTTCCGTCAATATACCACCTCAGATACTGACCAGGTGACCAATCGACACCAAAGGTATGAAACCCAGTGAAAAAAGAAGAATCCAAAGACGATAGAGCTGAGATACTGTCCTGATATTCATTCCCAGAAAAATAGGGATTGTTTTGTGTTTTGAATTTGGTGTTGCTGCCGGGATAAGAGACACCGCCACTCTTTGGCCAATTCCGAGCGTATCCTGGTAATTGGGGTGCCATTTGAAGGGTCTGGGATGCATGTGGAGAAGGCTTAACGCTCACCTCAAATACATCAAACTCTGGGGCTCCTCTACCCTGGTTGGGTAATAGACCATACTCTTGGCGGTCATATGGCGGAACATCAGGGCATGCAGAAATGTTCTGAGCAGCCAATTTACTCCAGGGGCCAGGTAATGCTTGAGGAGGGCATGTGTCATATGAATAGGGCCAGAAGCCCCCAGTCGAATACTTATACCCTGCTCTTCCCAAGTTGCCCATGGTCCAGAATGCCGGCCAAAACCCTGCATCTTCTCCGTTTCCTGGGAGTTGTACCCTGGTTTCTATGTAGCCTCCAGTAAAACAGAATTTATTCCAGCTGTCCACAAATCCAGATTTATAATCCATCTCCCATAGAAGCACATCACCAGTCGTATTCTGCCAATAGGCAGTTGAACGTCCTTTCTCGATTGTGATGACACAGTCACCGTCTCGAGTTGTGACTTGTGAAGGTTTGCAGACCTCCAAGTTGTTTGTAGGCGAATAGTAAAAGTCTTGAGCAGTCCACTTAGGATCCCTGTCCAACACTCCAAATTTCCTACCCGGCACATTGAATTCATCAGAAAATACGAGCTGTAAGGTGTCTGACTTTAGCTGTATTGAGCATTGGTCGTCTGGCGTGTCCTGGTCTACCCAGCTGACATCAGCAGAAGGAACAGCGTTGAGCAAAGAATCACGACAATTTGCCCTTGTGTATTCAGCATAGAACACTTGTAATAGAAATAAACGAAAATTAGTTCTCAATCCAATAACGTGTTATAAGAATCGGCAGTTAACCAACCTAGATAAAAGAGGCTGATGAGCGTGGCAAGGCCGTGCATTCTGCACATAGATATCTATGAAAGTAATCCCTGAGCCTTTACCTCATAATTTATTTAAAAAAGTATGTATCTTTCCATTTCGTGGATCCACTCGTTGATGAAGGACATGACCAAATGAGCTCAGCCTGATCTCATGGTGTTCCATTGGCATACATCACTCCCTTTAATGGCAACTTTACCAGTCCCAACACAGCTGATGACATGGCCTGCAAAGCCATGCCACAAGGTGCACAGAAACACTTCAAAGGAAGTAAAAGCACCCATATCAACATTCCAATAATTGATAGTATCATCAACAGGGGAGCAACAACAATAAAGAGCAACCATCTCCACAAACTAAAAGCAACTCTGCTCTGATGCATTTCAGAGTTTTCATGACCCAACTTTCCATTATTTTCAGAAGAAGCCTTCGCAACATCAGATTTGAAACAGTGTAAGACACCTTCCTTGACAAGCGGAGCTGGTGGAGGCAGTACAAATGGAATGGCGCTCACCACTCTCCTTTCATCAGGAAGTGCTGGAAGTTCCTTTGGAACCTTTTGGTAATAAACAGTATCATTGTCGGCTTTTATGCTTCTATATACTTTACTGATCTCTTGCACAAGATGTAAAACCTCTGCTTTTGTCGCAATTTCATTGAATTTCCTGCCCAAATTCTGATAAGCAGCTAGCATAGCAGTGCACTCTGTGAGCACCCGTAATCCCTTGCCAGTTTCCTTGTCTCTCCAAAATGCAACACCAGCATGTAACATGGACAAAATTCTCATCTCACACTCTTTATAGCTCACATACTGTGCAAAAGGAGACTTCTCAGCACCAGAAATCCCACTTGCAAAAACTTCATTGTAGACTTGTTTGTACTGCATGGCAGCATCTGAAGCCAAAGAACTAAGAAGATTTGGATCATTACCCTTGCTCTGACCTCTATACAATGCTATTGATTGAGCATCAGCTATACAACACACTGATAGAGGTAAAAGAAGCTGGAGATCCATTGAAGAGCCGGGAGGGATTTCTGAGGAAGATATGGTGTGAGCAAAGAGAAAGAGACCTGCAGCCTCTTTCAGTAGTCTGTGTGAGCTTGCGGCTTCCTCTATGGGCACACTAGAATCTATTCCTTTAAATGCTGATGCAGCTTTCATGAGCTTCCACAAGCCAGCTGCGCTCGTCACCGAAGCAATTTCAAAATGTGCATCGGTCAGGGCCAGCATCTTCTTGCTTTGTATTAGAACATCCCGCCATTGATACTCTATAGCTAGAGCTAGACGAAGATCTGATGAGAATGATTCAGGCATACCAGTTTCAATATCTGATGTAGATGCAGTGTCAGTCATGGCAGCAAACAGAGCCAGATACTCTGAGAGAGTGGTGTCAAGGACCGATGACTCGTTAGAAACATCCCTCAGGACAGCTAAGAGCGCGTTGCGAGTTTCGTCCAATGATTTCAAGAGAGACATGGCTCGGTTCTTCTTATCACCGTCATCGAGGACATTTTTGCCAAGAACAGAAGTAAAGTCGATCTCTGTCGAATCCTTATTGATCAACAACCCAAAGCCAAGGATGCATTTTTTGATGCCAAACTGCATCTTCAAAGGCTTTCAGTTTAACTGAAGAGAAAATATAAGAAATTGGCCCAAGCTAATGATTGTTGCAAGAAGAATATTCATAAGCTTTAAGGTGTGTTACTTAACACGCAGCTCGACCCCACTAAGTTCTATACGTTCATTAACTTTAATTAAAAGTGGAGCATAATGCCTAAGAGGGCGAACAAAAGGCCTGTGGGCATTGTTAAGAGGAAAATAACACAGATGCACCAAAGAAGCGTAATGCCAAAAGAGATTAAGCGGAGGTCTAGAGGGCAGTCTTTTGCGACCCAATATAACTCAAGCAACAAATATACACCTTCATCATCGCTCCATCGTCATGCTGCATCAGCTGTCGCCAGAGTTTTGAAGGCAGATGAGACTGGCAACTACAAGGGCGCCTCCATTAAAACCTTGACTCTATCAGCTTCAGTTCCTCCTCAGTTGCGCAAAGCTACATATGCTGTGACTGTAGAAACCTTGAAGTATTTACCAATTTTGAGGAAATTGATAGAGAGAAATCAGGCCATACAGAGCCAGTTGATGTTGGAGACTGCATTTGTATTAGTAAGGGATCTGCTCTTCGGGGAGGGGTTGAGGCCTGAGGGACCAGCTGAACAAGTAGTGATATCACAGAAGAACAATCTTTCTAGGAATTTGAAAGTTATATTACAAGAGTTAGGAATTGAAAGGGTAGAAGAGGCTCTGCCTGCATGTGCCGCCCAGACGGAAGCAGCTTCACGACCGAGGGCGGTGAGGATCAATACGCTTAAGATCTCAATGGAGCATGCCCTGAAAGCATTAGAACAGTTCTCGCCTACCTTAGATGTACATTTGAGTGATGTACTGCTACTCCCACCAGGCACTGATCTGCATGCTCATCCTCTTGTTATGTCTGGAAAGATCGTACTGCAGAGTAAAGCCTCTTGCATGTCTGCCATTGCCCTGTCTCCAGAGGAGGGATGGACTGTATTGGATGCATGTGCGGCACCAGGTAACAAAACCACGCATCTTGCATCTCTTGTTGGCAAGAAAGGAAGAGTGCTAGCCTTTGATAAGGATCCCAGAAGATATAGGAAGCTGGTTGAGAGCAGTAAACGTGCAGGAGCAGAACACATCATTGAAACATGCTGTGCAGACTTTTTGACACTCGTTCCGCTGGAGTATAGTCACGTCAAGGGATTATTGCTGGATCCGTCATGCTCTGGTAGTGGGACGCGCGCTTCTAGGATGGATCATCTCCTTCCTTCAGCTTCTGGCGGGGGTCCGCAGGGGCAAGAGGCAATGGACTATGTGGATGACAGGGTAGAAGCTCTGGCTGCTTTTCAGGAAACTGCTCTGAGGCATGCCTTTAAGTTCCCTGCTGTAGAAAGGATTGTGTATTCGACGTGCAGTCTATACACTAGAGAAAATGAACAGGTTATAGAGAACGTATTGTGCGATGCCAAAGCAGCTGGGCTTCAACTCGTTAAGGCACTTCCTCAGTGGGCTCGCAGAGAGGTCACACAATCGGATGGAGCTTTTGATGCGACGCTAGTTGTAAGGACAGATACGCTAGAGGACAAAACGGATGGATTCTTTGTTGCGCTGTTTGAGAGAAGAAAGGAACACTCGTTGCTGTAAAGTTGATAGTTATTTTTTAAATGTAGGGTCTGCCAAACCCTGGGTCTGGAAGTAGCTTTCCAAGAAACGGTAAAGTGCATTATCTCACGATATCTTCACATAATTGTGAAGGAATAAAACTGCAAAGCTCGAAATGGAACTTCAACTCTACTATCCTGCGATGAAGAAGTGGTTCTTGCTCTTGGTGGCCTTGATGGCCATCTCTCGTGTCTCCCGAGCGCAGGCCGACGACGTTGACTACGACGTGTATGACTTATAATATTATCTGGAAAAATTGAACACCCAAGACGCTATTGCTGTCCGCGCTCTGGTCAAGGCTGGGAAGCTCGGAGAGGTCTTGTCACAGATTAAGGAAAAGGCCGGGGATGCCTTCACAGTGTTGCCCGAGCTTCCCGCGGAAATACAATCCTGTCTTCAAGTACTCAGTCTCGGTCTTCCCCTGGAAGATGTTGACGTCTGCCTCAGAACTCCATGTGGTGGTTCCTGTGGATCCCTCGCTGCCTCACTGCAAACGGTTTTAAGTCAAAATCCCAAGTGCACTGGCTTCATTTATGAGTCCGACGATGTGGGTGATGAATTCCTCTTCGACAGCCCAGAGACTTTGGCCAAGTATTGCGCCAACCAATCGCCCACTACTTCTCCCGCATCTGTGAGCCCAGTACCTACACCAACTGTCAGCCCCAGCGGACCGCAGCCACCAGCACCATCAAGCTCGCACGCTCTCTCAGCTGTTGCAGCTGTTCTTGCCGGCGTTGTGGCCTTCATCTGAACAGGTTGAATCCCTCCCCCTTTGCGTGCACTTATGTTTCCTCTGGTCCTCCACCTGAATTTAACCCCC
This sequence comes from Axilococcus clingmanii, assembly GCA_019693495.1. Lineage (NCBI taxonomy): Eukaryota > Viridiplantae > Chlorophyta > Chlorophyceae > Chlamydomonadales > Chlorococcaceae > Axilococcus > Axilococcus clingmanii. The sequence continues at coordinate 47,863 of JAAMXV010000675.1, read as the reverse complement.
TTGATTGGCTCATTAATTGTTCGGCCCATTGTCTTCATACACTGTACTTCGTGTAAGAAAAGCGACAAGCTCGGTAAAGTCAAACCTAACCTGCTGACTAGACAGTTGCTTGAAAACTACTGCTCTCAAAGCAATTCGAAAAAAGCCAAATGAATTCTGTACTCTTCCTCTGAGTTATCGCATGAGAATGAATCCAAAAATGTTAAAATCAGTTGGAACATCACCATCCAAAGCTGCGTTTCCACCTGTACGTCAGATCCCTCGAGCACAAACGCTAGCGTCGCGATCCAAACGCAACTTCACTTTGCCAAACAACAGAGTACTTGCCATGTCTGGAAAGAATCAGGCAATTAAAGAGCAGCAGCAGGGTGGCCTTGACAATGTTCACATAAGTTGTAGAACCCTGCTCATTGGCGTGACAGGCTTGACAGGTCAGACTTCCTTTCATTCACTCTATGCTTTTGCACCCTTTCATCAACAACATTCTATCTGTAAACACATACACAGGAAAGTCTGCACTCACTGGATTTATGGAATCTGTAGAACCATCATCTGCCACCATATTGACGAGTCGCCCGGACAGCACAACAGCAACCTCATTGAGAGATCAGGGTTTCAACGTCCTAGGGGCTGACCTTGATGACAAGCAAAGCTTACATGGAGCTTTGGAGGGAATTTCTGCAGTCTATATACATGCCCTATCGGCAGATGCATCCAAGGCAGACCCTAAGGAGCTAGAACGAGCCAGGCGACTCATCTCAGCAATGGAGAGTGCGGACTCTGTTAAACATGTAGTGTATAATGGCTCAGCTGGGAAAGGAAATGGCTATGCTATAAGCCAAATGAAACAAAAGCACTTGATAGAAGATCTATTGATGGGGTCAAAGCTGCCGAGTACAGTCCTGCAAGCGACGCTATTCGGAGAAGAGTTTTGGAAGAAGTACACCAGGCCCGGTATTTTAAAGGGCGTATTCTCATTTGCATTGCCCCCTGATAAGAAATTACAGGTACTGAGTGTGAGAGATATGGGAAAAGTAGCCGCTGCATCCATTGCTGCCCCTGAGGAGCATATTGGAAAGTCTATTCCCCTTGCTGGAGATGAGCTGACTCCCTCAGAGATGTGCCAACTATTTGGCAAGGTTCAAGGGAAGGAAGTTGCATACCGTAGACTGCCAGCATGGCCATTTTGGTTCCTGAACAGGGATTTGTACAACATCATAAAGTTTTACACCGAAGTGGGGTATGATGCTGATGTAGCAAAGTGCAGAAGCAGATACAATCTGCAAACATTCGAAGAGTTTCTCGTCGGCACCCACTGGGCCGATGAGACACTAGACTGGCCGAAATTGTGAGCAATAGGATTTGTTTTTCTCGCATTACATTTACTTGTATGATATGTACTGTCGTTTTGGGGCATTGACGATGATTTTTGTGTAACGAGTGTGGCAACTTATGTGGACCAAGTGAACTGCTGATCTGTCCATTTAGTACTTCGGATAATGTATAATCGGAGTCACTCCGATGTCGAGGGCAATCCTCTATTATCGCATCCTCAGGGCGTTTTACGGTGCGTGCATAGATCTCTTGACTGATATCTGAGGTGATGATCGGGCTTCGTCAACGGGTTAGTAACATCGAAATTTAAGTCATGTAGATCGCATTTGCAGTTGGACCACGATGATCCAGACGTAGCAGGTCGATTCACTGTGCAAAGGCTCAGGCGTACCCTGCGCCGCACTGGTGAAGGAGTCATACCTTCGTCGTTGCATGGAGCTCCTCAGGACGCTACTGAAAGCAAAGAAACTCTTGAAAGGCTGAAACGTATGGCAGGATTTGAATCTCAAGACTTTGATCCAGAAGATCACGACATTCAACGAGAATTTGCCCTTCATCGCAGCGAACAAGACTACGCCATTGCGGACACCTGGCGATGGCTCTTGGCCATGGTTATAGGGGCCGTGATGGGAGTGCTAGCATTTGTAGTAGACTGGGCTATTGAAGCACTAAACTCCTCTAAATTTGATGCTGTTCGCGCCTCTATTCGATTGAATGGAACGTACCTGTCACCCTTGTTGCTGTGGGCCACTAGTTCTGCAGGTTTTGCCCTCATGGCCGGTGGCTTGGTGGCATTCATAGAGCCACTGGCAGCGGGGAGCGGAATCCCTGAAATGAAGACCTATCTGAATGGCGTTCACATCAAGGGTCTGATGTCGATCAAAACCCTGTTTGCAAAGCTCACAGGGATTGTTTTCTCAATATCAGCAGGCTTGATTGCAGGCAAAGAAGGCCCCTTTGTGCATGGTGGTGGAATTGTTGGTGGAGGTATAGGAGGGATGGGTTCACAGACACTCACCCAGTGGCTTGGGAAACCTTTCAAAGCTCCAAGAGAGTTGGGTGGGCAATTCAGGAATGCTGCTGACCATAGGGACTTCACTGCCATAGGCACAGCAGCAGGAGTGGCCACGGCATTTGCAGCTCCCATTGGGGGTCTCTTGTTTTGTATAGAGGAAGGCGTATCTTTCTACTCAACATCTGTTTTCTGGAGAGGGTTTTTGGCAACATGCATAGGGGTCCTGACACTACATATACTAGCTGATGCCAAAGACTATCCAGGCAGGTTGTTAAGTACAAAATTTGGTAGATATAGAGATTTTGGATTGTACACAGATAACTATGCTGATTTAGGAGTTAGAATGTATTATAGCCTGCTAGATATTCCGATTTTCTGTATCATGGGTGCATTGGGCGGCCTTGCAGGAGCTTTATTCATTAAAATAAATGTTAGAGTGACACAGCTGAGACATCGCTGGCTGCCTCGAAAGTCACGATGGAGACGAATCTTGGAGGTGCTGATGCTGGCCTTTGTGACTACGACACTATGGTACACCGTGGCATATGCCTCACCCTGTTTGCCTCTACCAGGGGAAGATGACCTCAAGTACCTTGAAGTTGATGACGATGATAGGGGCGAAGGTGAGATGGAAGATTTCTTTGGTGGTGGTGGAGATGAGCGGTCGGGTCATTTTCCTAGATTGTGGTGTCCTCCTGGGCATTTCAGTGCATGGGGACAATTATTCATGGTGCCCCTTTCGCAGTCATTGAGGTTGATATTGCATCTGGGGGAGCCACTGCCAAAAGAAAGACCAGACTGGGCGATGAGTGTCAGTGGCCTGTTGCTATTCACAGTGATGACATTCGCTGCAATGTGTGTGACCAATGGGGTGGGCGCAAGTACTGGAATGTTTGTACCTTGTCTTGCGGTAGGCGCAGCTGGTGGTAGGTTGTTTGGGCAGCTGGTAAGGTCCGTCGGTCGATCTTCCACGTTGTCGCTTCACGCCTATGCTGTGGTTGGCTCGGCTGCATTTTTAGGTGGGGCGACGAGGATGACCCTCACCACAGCTGTCATGGTCATGGAGACCACCGGTGCTCTCCAACTCATCATTCCTCTCATGATTGCTGTGTTTTTTTCCAAAATAGTAGGTGACAGGTACGGAGTCGGCATTGACGACACACATGTCAGACTGAGAGGTGCGCCTGTGCTCTATGAGCCTGGGGTGTCTGTGGAACAACAGATGATTGATGACAAATTGACAGTTGCTGAGCTAGCATCCACATCTATCGTTGCACTGCCTCCAGTAGTGCGGCTACCCGACTTGATAGATACACTGCGGTCATGCTCTCATCAAGCTTTTCCTGTGACTCCTGAAGTTGAGGCAGCCAAGGAGCCAGGGGGTTCCTTTGAGTTACACGGTCTCATCTTGAGATCGACTCTGCTCTGCATGCTTAAACTCAGATTGGGTGGTTGGGAGGGATCCGAATATAATGCCCCGACATCACAAAGTCAAAGAGTGGATTTACTGGACAAGTTAGATCAAATACCAATAAAGTTGAGGGTCAGGGAAGAGCAGAGTGTTATACTAGACTCACTTTTGACACGTTCATCTGCGATTGATGTGTCGCTGGATTTGAGGCCATTCATGCAAAAGGCGCCATTTGTTGTGAATGAGAATGCCTCTCTGACGAGAGCATATCGGCTTTTCAGAACTATGGGACTTAGACACTTGTTTATAGCACCTGAAAATCCCAGAGTGGTCGGAATAATTACTAGGAAGGACTTGATTATGGATAATGCAAAACTGGCTCTCGGTCAGAAGGCAGATGACATGTCAGCTGGCTACGAAGAAGAGAGGACATTTGAAGTACTGCCCCTGCTCAGGAATAGACTACCATTCATACCATACTCTGCATATGATTCCAGTATGGAGAGGATTGTTGTGTAATACTGCTCATCTCTGCCACTCTCTTTTTGATGCTTTTGGTAGGTAAATTAAGAGAATTTTTGTTACAAACAAGACCATATAACTATAACTACATTCACAAATAATTGCATATTCCTTTTTCTGGGGTAATTAAAGAAGGCATCAAATCACAAAGAAAAACATAAGATTGCTACAACTCAAACTCTTCTGAAATAGCTGCAAAGGGGCTATCTAGATCCGTGAGCTCAAAGTGTCCTGATACCTTCCTAGCGACAGTTGCCTCCCAGCCATTCCCATCATCTAGAAGGGCTCTCAAATTCTCTCTCTCTTGCAAAAGTCTTGCCATCTCAGCTTTTAAGCGGCTCACTTCCTCCCTCTCTCTCTTCAATGCCTCTTGCAGAGACAAAGCCTCTGCACGAGCGGTCACCGCATCAGCTTGAGCATCCCATAACTTCTGTTGAGGCGGCGAGTTTTTATTACTTGAGGTTGGACTGCGTTTCTCAGATTCAGGATTGGGGGTCGTTACGTTGGGACTTTGCTGATGGCTGTGAGCCTTGCTCCGATGGGGAAAGGAGCGTGCAGCAAAGACCAGGTCTTCAGGCAGCTCAACTGGCTCCGTTCGAGCTCGGTTCATCATGGGGTGAGGCCTTGGAATTTGGATTCCGTCAGAACTGCTCATAGGAACAACCATATGTGGATTGGAAGGAGCCGTCCCTGTCATTGGTGCGTGCTGTACTGACATGGGTGATGATGCTGAAGGTGTCATGGCGAATGGCTTTGTGACCTTTGGCTTGATAGAAAGTCGAGGAGGCTTGCTTGTCAATTTATCGTTGAGCAACTCTCGACCCAAGCTTCCCTGGCGCTTAATAGCTGAAGTGCATGAAGAAGCCCGCTCAAACACGGGACGCGGCGTCATCACTGAGGATGGAGAGACATCTTCAAATCCTCCAATCACACGTTTGGTTTCGCTGAGAGCCTTTGGGCTATCGTTCTTTGAGTCGATATCCTCCTCACACCATGGTGAGGAGAAAGGGCTTTTAAAAGCCGTCATTATCCTCCTGTTAACAAATGATATCTGCAGGCAGCACAGTATTAATGTGCATCTTAGAGAACCAGTTTGAAACGGTTGCGGATACTGCTAATGAACAAAATATCACGCTTAATGCAACTGAACCGAAAAAGTAATCATTAGGTGAGGCCGCAATGTTTACATAGCTTCGCCTGATTTGTCACCAATATCAATGGTACTGACAACTGGCAAAGGAGAGGAGGAGGCTACACAACCTCTCTCTCAGAGATGTGTGGTGTCAGGGGGGGGGGACTGGTTGAGGCATAGCCCCCAAGTCTCCAACAATCAATGCAGAAACAATTGATCCTGCTGGAAGTATGCCTTCCTTTTTTGGAATCTCTAATAGAACATTTGCCGACTTAGAACTGAGCAATCTGCTGCTTATTTGGCCTCCTGTGCTCTCTGCCATCAGTCCATCATTTTTGCTCCAGCTCACCACTGCTCTGTGATATTCAGGCCGGACTGGATCCATTTTTATATTCATGCATGTTTTGACGTGAATTCTTCTCAACAGGGGCTCCTTCCAACCTTCCATCTTCCTCATGCAAGGGAGGACCGCAAGAGCGAACGTGACAATGCTGCTGACTGGATTGCCGGGCAGCCCAAAGACCAGCAAGGGTTTCACTCCACTCCTCAGTTCTGCAAATGTCAATGGCTTTCCAGGCTTCATACAAATCTTTCCAAAATACACAGTGCCTCGTGATTCCAACAGGGGCTTGATGAAATCCTTATCACCCATTGAAACGCCACCACTGGTTAAAAGTATGTCTGCCCCAATGTCCAGGGCTCTATCGACAGCTGCCTCGACCAATTGCATGGAGTCTTTGACAATGCCAAGATCAGTCACTTTAGCACCGTGGCTTGCTGCTGCCGCTAAAAGCATTGCACGATTGGCATCTCTCACTTGGCCAGGAGCTAGTCTTGGTGCATCTGGCTCACACACTTCATCACCTGTGGATAACACAGCCACATGGGGTGTGCGGTACACAGCAACAGAAGAGGTACCAACTGTTGCCAGGATACCAACCTCTGCTGGTCCTATTCGATCTCCTGGAAATAATACCGGCTCCCCTTGAGCCATGTCGCTGCCAATGGGCCTAATATCGCACCCTGGTGGGACTCGGATTTTGATCTTCACTCGTCCTCCCTCTGACAGACTGGAGGGAGTTGAAAACTCTGTGTCCTCAATCTGAACGACAGCATCTGCACCATCAGGTACAGGACCTCCTGTACTAATGTATGCTACTGATCCAGGTGGAAGCCGCTCCGTCTCTGTCCCAGCATGGGCAGAAAATGCAACTGGGTACTCCCCTGGGCCATCAGACGATCTGACAGCATACCCGTCCTTGATGGACGCTCGGTACCCTGGAACTGGCTCTGGAGCCAATATAGTATCGGCGAGAATTCTACCACAAGCAGCGCTTAATGGGACAATTTCTGAATTTAATAGTTTGGTATTCTCGAGTATAATCATTTGTGCATCTTCCACGTTCAGCATCTTATACGATGCTGCTGGCGTTGCGGGTGCTAAACTCATGCTCGAATTTCGATTTGATAATAAATATTCAACTTCACCTATCTCTTGAGAAGGTATAGGACTCAGACAGGGTTTCCGAGTGGAGGTGTTGCACTTGGACTCCTTTAACAGGACTCATCGGCGCTCGAGTGTGCTGCACTCTTGAGTTGACACCCTTGAGCTTTGAGGTAAAAAAACCATTCATAAATCGTATGCAGGAAGAACTACTTCTAAATGAGCTTATGGTCACTGTTCAAAGAGTTTCAACCAACGAATTAGGTTGATGTTGTGCAGTTGCTAATGGGGTTTGATCTGATCTGATCTCAGGAAGGCACTTCCATTGTAGAAGTCTCCTAGAACATGCAAAGATGCATTTGCATAGGCAAAATCAGTGTTCAGAAGATTAAGAGAAGATAATAAACCTTTCCGACAAAACTTACCATTCAATTACAAGTCCCATCTCCCTCCGTATCCGAACGAGTTGTGCTGATGAGGGCGGTTTTCCTGGTGGAATCACCCAGTCCTTCAGAGTCTTATACACTGCAATGGTGGCAATGAAATTGGAAACAGAAGGCAAGTAAAATTTGTTTGGATGGCAGACAATATACATGTATGATGACATTTGCCCTGCCGCTGCTCAGCAACAGGTTCGGCAACACCAGAATAGATGACTATAATAGTATAGTTCCTTCTCTACTACCCAGGCTTCGCTGTAAAAGCAAAATAACCAAACCAGAATATTGGGCAATTCAATGGTCATACGAACAAGGCATCTCTTCATCTAGCTGTTACGCATAAAATTATCTTAAACCGTAATGCAGGAGGGCGCGAGACTTGGAAGCTTCACTGGCAAAAATTTGAAATTGACAGCTGCTGAAAATAACAGACAAAATGCAAAAAACATAGATTTTTATTTGCAGATAACATCAAATCTGTAATCTTTCCCTTCTATTCTTTGGATATTGGGTCGCACACTACCTCCAGTTGGTAAATTACATCAATTATAGTCATAGGGAAGCGACTCTGCTAGGATCATATAAAGGCCCGTAAGTCTAACGTTTTCTAAAAACTATATCTCACTTGAGCAATCAAAATAATCTCAAAATTTGGAGAAACTGACAAGGCGATTGATGGCCCCAATGCTGTTGCACAATAAGCCGCCCAGAAGCGCTAAGACTTCGTGTTACTGATTCACTCCGCTGCTGCAGTTAAATAAATTCATCTTCTAAAATGTTACCCAGTTATATTGCGGCAGGCAAAGGCCACATTCCTCTCAGCCCTAGAATTCAAGACAAGTTGAAGATACTGGAAGCGCTTAGGCCTCCAAAGAAGGAAAATCGTGGGTCTAGAAGAAGATTTTTGTTGTCCCTATTCATTATTTCTATGACTGCTTATGTCATTGGTGCAAACATTGTCGCCCCCCTGCTCTCTGAGCACCTGTCTACTATACACATAGAGCTTCACACAAGTACTACCCGTGTCAATGGTGGTAATAACGAGCTGACTACCTCCAATTTATATGTAGCAAGCAATTTTAGTACTCCCACCTCCCTGCAATTACTACGTGAGTCTGGCGATGCCCTTTTTCATCTGGATCAAATGGCACAAGCCGCTGCCAGGGCTGCAAAATACTCCAAGGAGGGTCTGAATGCGGCATTCCTGATCAGTAATACAGAAGATGATGACATGCCCAGTGCAACAACCATCGCAAAAATGGCTCTTAAGCTACCATTACCAGCAGAGGTACCAAAGAAAAGAAACCGCCCAATCAATGAATTATATAAGGAAGTATGTCCACCTCCAGCTCACCTTGCTGACAAAATTGCCTACAGTCCTCCTAATGTTTCTTCAGAGAGGTTGCTGAGTAGTAGGAGCTGGGTCAGGCGCTATGGTAACTCGACAGATTTTCACCACTGGTGCAGGGCCGCCCCACTTTCTATGCTCCCAGATTTAAGACCTGCAGTTGTTTATAAGTCAGAAAAGGAGAGACCGGCTCCAGGTCTGACTGTAGTCACTCAGCTATCCTTGGAAAGGTTAGGAATGCTAGAGAATCAATGCAAATTTTGGCCCAACCAAATCGCAGCTGTTTTGTATATTCCGCTGCAAAGAGGCAAGATTTTCTCAGCTGAGGAGCCAGACTTGTGGCACATGAGGCCTCTGCACACAGGGTTGAGAGCCATAAGTAAGCTTTATAAGGCTGCTGAAGCTGATCCCAATGGCTGTGTATTAGACCTAGAGGTGGTGGTAGAGGAGAGGTGCTTTAGAGAAGCAGCAACGTTATATCCTGCAAATGCTGTCCGAAACCGTGCCCTCATGCTGGCAGAAACAGACATAGTCTTGCTGTTAGATGCTGATTTCGTAGTGTCCAATACTTTAGCAAATGTTGCAGCAGATGCTGTTGCATATTCTGAAATGCTAGATGTCTTAGAACAGGGTGCTGCTATGGTCATCCCAGCCTTTGAAGCATGGGATTCTGGAGAACAGGGACGACTGATTGCCACTGAATCAGTGAAGCAAGGAAAAGAATACATAGTGGATGCATACCATAGCAACCTGGTGATGGGGTTCCACATGGCTCATTATCATCAAGGGCACGGTAAGACCGATCATAGTAGATGGGCGAACACTACAGAAGCATATCAAATTAATTATCAGATTGGTTTTGAGCCATATGTGCTGATGGCTAGAAAGCTCGTTCCTTGGTATGATGAGAGGTTCAGAGGGTACTATTGGAATAAAGTCTGCCATCTGATGCACATTGCCTTCCAACATAGATTCAGGTTTATTGTCTATCCCGAGGCATTTGTGGTGCATGTCCCCCATAAGACCCCACCCACCAAATGGAGAACAAGGGCTTCTGGACAGAAAGAGAAGAACTACGCTCTCTTCAGTGAGGCAATTACAGATATGAAGAGAGGCAGATTTGTTCCCGTGACATCCTTTGCCCATGTGTGTGTGCCCAGAAGTATTGCAGCAGCAGCAGTTGCAGCAGTTGTGGATGGAAAATTAGGAAGTTTGGCATTGATTAAAAAGAGTGTGGAGGAAGAGGGTATGCATGAGGTTATGTTGGATCCCAAACAGGTGGCTGAAGAGCTTGAAAGGTCATTAGAAGTGGTACAATGATAGGCAATAGGGTGAGAGTTTCATTTCAATACGGCGTCAGATTAATTGTAGGAGAAATTGAGAGTTAAAGTGAGTCGCAAAACAGAAGACTGAATGTCATGTATCATTCATCATCACTGTTGTCCATTTCTCCATACCGTATCTCTTCAACCAGGTTGCCAGCATCTTGAAGCTTGTGCCATATTTGACAACCCATGCACTGGCAAATGACCATGCCTTGCTTCCAAGCAACCGGATTGACAAGACGTTCTGTTCGAGTGCCGCAGCGATCACATGTAAAGGTTACTAGCATGGACCTCCTGGGAAGGTTGAGATCAATTTTAATGTTCTCCTTTAATTCATCTCTGTCAGAACTCGATGCGAGTGCACCGACAAAAAGTCTATGCTGAGCTCTGCCTACTTGCGATTGGTGCCATCGATTGCTGTAACGCTTGAATATATGCTGACTGTATGCTGAAGGTCTATAGTTGATTCTGTAACCGTTTATAGTAGATAGTGCGGATATGGTCGTGGACATTCGATCGGCGATCAGAAAATTGGATAGAGCTTTCCAACCCTTGCTATCATTTGATAAGCAAGGTACGAGAGTGAGATCCGCTTTTATTGACTGCAAAAAAAGCATCTTCCGAGTTTGTCTTCTGGATGCGGTGCACGTGCTCGCACCGCGCAATGCCCATGGCTACAAGTAACCCGACTATTTTCTACAAATGATAAAGGAATATGAAAGAGGCCCGTCAGAGACCATTGACGATGTCGGAGAAGTTTGAATTCATTTGAATATTTTGGTAGAGTATTCGAATCATGGAGGGATTAACGAAAGTCTCAGGAGCTCCCCCAGCTCCTCTGCGCTTCTTTTATACACATCTCCATGACGCAATCAAAGCAGAATTGGAGTCCTTATCCCAATTTCTGCGAGCTTTGGATATCTCTGGAGAGGTGGATTCCAGTCTGCTGCAGTTGAAACGGAGATATCGCTTCCTGGAACAAGTATACAAATATCATAGCAATGTGGAAGACGAAGTAAGTGAAGCCGATCCCTTTTCTTCCTTTTTGCAAGACTGACAAGTGCTCCTGCGATAAAAGGTTATGTATCCCGCACTTGAAGCAAAGGTGAAAAATGTAACATTAATTTACTCTGTTGAGCATGAAGATGAAGAACATTTATTAGAAGAATTGACGCATTTATTAGCTTTGGCAATTGGTCAGTCAGGACCGATGAGATCGAGCACTCTGAAACAGTTTAATCGAAAAGCAGAAGCCGTCCACACCACCCTGGCTAAGCACCTGAGCAAGGAGGAGAAACAGTTAGTGCCACTTTTGCTGGCACATTTCGACCATGAGGAGCAATCAGAACTGGTGGCTCAATTCCTGTGTTGTATTCCTTTGGCTGCTGTGAGGCCAGTGCTGAGCTGGCTCAAGGCTATGGTCCCTCTCACTGAACAAACGGCTCTTCAACAGTCGGTGGAGGCTGCTGTGACAGATGATAGCTTAAAGGAGCTATTAGTATCCTGGCTTCAACCAGAGTCAAGTGAGGTTTTCACCTCAGATGATAAAGAGGAGGCATTCTCTTGCTGCAGTAATCCCTCTGCATGTTCACGACTCCATGTCAAGATTGATGTAGAAGACTTGGACGTCCAAGCACAGTCATTCAAGGAACGTCCTCCTCTTAGAGAAATTCTGTACTTTCACCAAGCAATACGTTCTGCTTTATCTACATTTGCATACGAGGCTAATTCGTTAAAAGAGTTGCAAGGAGCGGTGACTGGCGCCCAGTTGAGTGCACTAGTGGAAAGGCATCGGTTCATGAGGGCTGTCTGTCAATTCCATTCTATTTCAGAAGATGAGATCGTATTCCCAGCACTGAAGCGAATAGATGCTTCCAAAAGCACATGTGAAGATGACCACAATGAAGAAGCACTTCAATTTGAGAAACTGGGTAGACTATTGGGCGATGTAAGGGCATTGGCACGTAGGGGCGCTAAACAAGTGGCTGAACTGGTAGAAGATCTTGCTGATGTGGCACATAAACTGAGCAGAGCAATGGGGCGCCACATGACACGAGAAGAGACTGAAGTCTTCCCAGTCTTGATGAAGACTCTGTGTCATGCTGAGCAAAGACACATGATCTGGAGAATATTATGTGCCATGCCATTGAGATTATTAGAAAGAGTGATGCCTTGGGTTGCGAGCAAGTTACGTTCAGAGGAAGTACACGACTGGCTTGTGAATATAAAGAGTGCTGCACCACGAGAAGAAGCGCCTCTGCTGGCCTTGCTGGTGCAGTGGACTCTCCGGGGTCAGAAGGGCGTGAAGAGTAGGAGCTCTAGTAGAAGCCGTACCGACGACCCCAGCCAATTTTCCAATCAAACCTGTGGCCCTTTCAATCATCTACATGATGAGAGTGTGGGACCCCAACAAGCTGAACCTCCATTGAAGAGAATCAGGGTTGTCCCAGACGAAGGTGGTGTTGGTAGTGGTGGTTTGGAGTGCATGGAGACTGATGGCTGTGGCACCCCAATGCTGCACCACCAGCATGGAGTTTCCACAGCCGTACCTATCGATCATATATTCCAATTCCACAGAGCGCTTAAGAGAGAATTAAGGGAATTAGAAACTGCAGCCATAGCTCTACAAGCGGATGCTGATGAGTCCACCTCGTGGGGACATGACACGATGATTGCCGCTTTGGACGCTCGATTTCAGTTCCTCCGAGGCATATACAGAGCGCACAGTAAAGCCGAGGATGAAATTGTCTTTCCTGCATTAGAAGCCAAAGATTTCTTGTCGAATGTGAGCCATGCTTATACATTAGACCACAGACAAGAGGAGTTGCTGTTTGAAGGGGTAGAAGTTGTGGTCCATGAGCTACGTTCTTTGACAACTGGAGTGAAGGACGTTGTCATTTTGAGACGTCATGCCACCCGTCTGGCCCGTATGTGTTCAGCTGTGAGGGCTGCCTTGGAAACCCATGTCAGAGCAGAAGAAAAGGAGTTGTGGCCACTGTTCGCTGAACATTTTTCAATTGAGGAGCAAGAGAAACTCGTTGGTCTCATCATCGGACAAACCGGAGGTGAAGTTTTGAGGTCTATGCTCAGTTGGGTCAGAGAGGTTCTCACAAAAGAAGAGAGAGAGGCCATGATGGTATCAATAAAATCAGCTACCAAAGCGACTGCATTTGAACAATGGCTTGGTGCCGCACTGGGTGACGACGTTGGTGCCTGTTCTCATCACAGCCAGGGCTATGGAGGTGAAGGAGAAGGGGAGCCTATCCTTGTAGATCAGGCTGCTGTTTTGGCTGAAGTGGCTCACTATTTGGCGAAGCATGGTAGTGCTGGTATGGGACCCTCAGACCCTACATCCCTTGCAGCTGATAGTAGTCAATTCAAACCGGGCTGGGAGGAAATTTTCAGGATGAATCAAAAGCAATTGGAGGCAGCAGTGAGGCGTGTAAGTGCAGATCCTTCCTTGGAGCCACAGAGAAAGGCCTACTTAATACAAAACATCATGGCCTCAAAGTACATTGTGGCACAACAGAAGAGAATGGCAAGCAGCCATGCCAGTTCAGCTGTTGCCACACCTACAGGTCACCATCACTGGGGGGCTGGCGTCCAAGATATGAGGCGAACGGATGGCACCTTGAGCATTCCAGTACACTCTACCATGCACACGTACCCTGATACTCACACTCAGAGTGGTACGGCTACTACGCTTGGCAACAATAAGCATAGCACTAGCTTTGGTTGTCGTCACTATAAACGCAACTGTATGTTGGTAGCGCCCTGCTGTGGTACGACCACCGTCTGCCGACTGTGCCATGACGAAAAGACTCATGATGGCCATACTATGGATCGATATGCTGTGAGCGAAATGCTGTGTATGAAATGTGGTGAAAGACAGCCAGTTGCACAGGATTGTGCATATTGTCTTACCAGCATGGCCAGATACTATTGCAAAATTTGTCATCTCTTTGACGATGAGCCAGGGAGAGACATCTACCACTGTCCCTTTTGTAATTTTTGCCGTCAAGGTAAAGGGCTGGGTGTTGACTCCTTTCATTGCATGTCGTGTAATGCGTGCATGAGTCTGGAGCTATTCAACAAGCATAAATGCAAGGAACAAAGTCTGGGTGGGGATTGTCCTGTGTGCAGCGAAGGCTTATTCGACTCCAAATTTCCAATTAAAGAATTGCCATGTGGCCACTTCATGCATTCACATTGTTTTGCAGCATACACTAGGTATTCATATACATGTCCTGTGTGTTCCAAGTCTTTAGGAGATATGAGTGTGTATTGGAGAATGATCGATTCATTGTTGGCCGGAGAAGCACCGCTGCCAAGCGGGTACGCTGAGAGGAAGCAACCAATTTTGTGTAATGATTGTGGAGCTACTGGAGAGGCTCCATTCCATTTTGTGTATCATAAATGTCCTGCAAGTTGTGGATCATACAATACTAGAGTGATGTAATGTAATGTACTTTTCTGTTTAAAATGTGTTGAACAACAGGTGGCCTCTTCACTTGGATCAGGGGACGTACTCAAGAACATGGGATCCGGGCTCCGGCACCACGGACATACTTGGATATCTTTAGGCTCTATGTAAAAATTGTCAATTGGTTCAACAGATGATTCGACTCTTACTGTACCAGCTGCTCATTTCAACGTAAACCGAATTTCGTAATCAGAGAAGAGACTGTGTCCTTGACATAGCGTGTCACTGAGTAAACCCTTGATAACTGTTTAAAACATCATAAGGTATGTCATTTGAAATCGATATGGCTTCATTAGTGCACGAATGGGGGTAAATGGTTGTCCTATGTGCAATTCACCTCGTGGCCCATGTCTTTCATGGCTGTTGAGCTTTATGAGCGTCGATTCGTTTTGTTACGGGCCTTCTGTGTGGATAATAGCGCTGCTGAGAGTTCCCCTGAGAGCGCAAGCGCCTTGCAATCGCACTACTTTCAATTAGCTCAACGTGTTTCTGCCCTCGCAGGTGGTAAAACTCATCATGACTTCTTCTTCTCCTCCTCCGGAAGATCCTTTACGTTCGAACGCACTTCCCACTCAATCAGTCAGCAATCACCAGGCCCTCTCCGACCCACCTGCTGGTGGTGCCGACAGTGACAATACAAGGTCTGAGGCAGGAGTAGTCCTCACCAAGAAGAGTCCAGTTCCTGATGGCTTGGCTAGAGTACAATCTCTTCCCGGTAGTGACAAGGCTGGTAGCGCAGAACAAGTAGAGAAGGAACAAGACATTAGGCGATCCAAGCGCCATGGTTCGGGACGGAATATGGCAGCTCATCTCGCATTAGAGCGACTGGGGGATTATGATGGCTTCACTGATGAGGAAGAGGCATCGTCCCCTCCTGTTGCTAAATCTAAGCCTTCAAGGCGTCCTACTACGAAAACCAAGCCAGGGCCTTTGCCTGCTGCACCTCCAAAGCCACCTCCAGAGCCAGGTGCTGCCCCGGGGGCGACCCCAATGACGGTTCCTCATCCCGAGGTCCCTGCCGCAGCGGCAGTCGATCCTCCAGCACCTTTGGGTTCCATACCCCTAAGTGCAGGAAATCCAAGCGAGTTGACAAAGCTTATAGAAAGATTCTTATACTATTTTGGCCATGTACAGACTGATGGATCACCGAGGCCTCTCATGCTTCCCGACATGTCAGACATCCTGGGCGTCCACCGTCGCAGATTGTATGATGTCATAAATGTGTTAGAAGCTATTGGCGTCATGCGCCGTGTAGGCAAGCTGCAGTATGAGTTTTGTGGATATGACCATTTTCCTGCATTTTTCACTCAGCTGCACATTGAAGAGAAGGCGAACGCTCCTGTTGAGGACAGATCCAAACGGGCTCCCAATCCAACGCTAGAAGCACCGTCGTCTTCCCCTAGTGCACATGCTGCTGTGAAGCAGCAGCGAAGCAATACCCACTCGCTGTTTGTTCTCTCAAAGAAACTAGTGAGGATGCTTATCGTCAGCCAAGACCCTATATCTCTGTCTCAAATTGCCAGCTTACTGGTTGGCGAGGGGAGTCCCAAAGCCACCGAAGCTGTGCCATCGACTCGAAGCCAGAAACAGATCACCATAGAAAGACGTTTATATGATATTGGATGTGTGCTGGGATGTCTGGGGTTAGTAGAAAGGATCTACCAGAAGAAGAGGCAGCCAGCTTTCAAGTGGACGTATGGTTGGAGGCCAGGGAATCTGCACAGGCCTCCAGAGCTTGAGGTGTCAGTGCTCTCCAAGCAACCCCCACCAACACTTGATCTCCAGATGCGAGCATCTATAGCTGCCAATAAGGCTCAGAGAGAACGTGAACCAAAGAAGGAGCGGGGGTCAAAACGTAAAGCAGAGGGAGAAGCAACTGCTGCAACCAATAGGCCTCCTAATGTGCCAATGTTCACTGCTGCTGAATCGAGCGCAGCACTGGCACAGTTCAGTGGTGGCTATCCAATGATGTTTCCCCCACCACAGATGTTGATGCCTATGTCTCAAGAAGATCAGCAAAAGTTAATGCAGCAGTTCTTGCCTGGCATGAACAATATGATGAACTTGATGTTGCCTGGTACAGAAGGAGACCCTGGTGATCAAGTACATTTTGCTGCGCTACAGCAAGCTATGTTGATGAATCCCATGATGATGATGGTGCCAACTCCTCAAAAACCTGGAGATGATCAGATGCCGCCCAGTTTTCCAATGCTACCACAGGTAGGCGGTGCTCAACAGCCTTTTATGATACCTGTAGAGCAAGAAGGAGAAGACGTCAAGCAAGACAAAGAGGATAAAGATGAATAATATGTAAGAAGTTGTGTCAAGGAGGGCTGTTCGTCCAACATTCACAGTGGTGGAGGACAAGGCGAGCCTCGCCTCATGGGATAAGTGTGTATTCATCCCACTTGTAATTCTCCCAGCAGTCTCTAATTTCAACCAGCCATTTTTTTGTAGGGATTTCAGTGATTTCATTTTAGACTGTATACGTTTTAACACGGAGAACTTTCCTCGATTCATCTTGACATTACCTCATTTTTATACTGTCCATTGTTTCTTAATTTGATATGACTGCTAGACAATGAAAGGAGATAATTCATCTGTGCAGACCTCGACAGCTGCTCCATCTGAATGCAAAAACTTCGCCCTCTCAGAGCGAGTGCGCCTGCTTGAGAAGGCTCTTTCAGAGGCACACCTTGCTCTGGACCAGGAGACCAAACGCTGTAGGCATGTAGAGATGGAACTCGAGAACGATAGAAAAGTCTGCATTCACGAAGGGGAGGAGAAGGTTTTGATATCCAGATCAGAGTTTGAACTTCTCCGTCTCAAGGAAAAGGCAATAAACGTTGTGAAAGAGGGAATAACCATAGCAGATGCCGCTCATCCCGACATGCCTTTAATATTTATTAACGATGGATTCTGTAGAATGACTGGATACTCAAAAGTGGATGTCCTCGGGAAAAATTGTAGGTTTCTGCAAGGAACAGACACCGAAGAGTCCACTGTTCAAGAGCTACGGACGGCCATGAAGGAGGGTAGAGGGTGCGTCGTGGAATTGATGAATTATAGAAAATCAGGGGATGCCTTTGTCAACTATCTCAGTTTAACCCCTATTCATGACCGTTCTACTGGCACATTGACTCACTATGTGGGCATCCAATCTGACATCACAGAGCTGGTCAAACATAAAAGAGCAGAGTTGGCTGCTAAGCATGAAGCAACGGAGGCCAAGATAGCCACAGAAGCAAAATCTGCATTTTTAGCTCGGATGAGTCATGAAATCAGAACTCCTTTGAATGGAATGATTGCTGTTGGACAGTTGCTGGCGGACACTGAATTGTCTCCTGCTCAGTATGACTTGGTCAATACGATTCGGTGTTCGGGCGAAGCACTGTTGACACTTATTACAGACATTTTAGACTTTAGCAGGATAGAAGCAAATAAGTTAGAACTGGCAGAGGCACCATTCATGTTAGAAAGGGTCATTGATTCGGCCATTGACATTGCCGGTATGCAAGCTGCTCAGAAACGACTGCACATGGCCTACCGCATCGAAGCAGGTGTTCCTGCTCACATAGTTGGAGATCCTCAAAGACTGCAACAAATACTGCTGAATATTCTCATTAATGCAGTTAAATTCACAGAACAAGGCCAAGTGTTATTGGAGGTTTGGTCAGAAACCAGCGTTGATACCAATCATACCATACAATTCTCTGTCAAAGACACCGGCATTGGCATTGCACAAGGTGATTTGAGGAAGCTATTTCAGTCGTTTTCGCAGGTCGATGCAGCACCTACAAGACGGCAAGGAGGAACTGGACTGGGTTTGACAATAAGCCAAAAGCTATGTGAGGCGATGAATGGCACGATGTGGGCTGAAAGTCAAGGGCATGGCTTTGGAAGCACGTTTAGATGGTCCATTCTTGCCAAATCTTGCACTCCTCAATGGAAGCCTGCAGGGGAAGGTCCAATATCCCATTCCCATTCCAAGAACGCACCCCCGCCACAGCATCAATTGAATAAGAAGCTTGCGGGAAAGAAAGTGTTGTTGGTAGAACCCTGCGGTATGGTGAGGAGTATAATTGCAGTGGCTCTGAAACATTGGGGTTGTGCAGTGTGTGTAGCCACCTCAGAAAGTGATGCCATACAGCACTTGCACCTGTCTGGTAACCAAGACCAAATACTGGGAAAAACTGAGGATTTCCCAACTGATACACTGTCTACTGCTCATCTTCCTGCTCCAGACCTTTCTTCTTACAACCAGACAGGACCCTATGATTGTGTGATCATGGATCTTACCTTGGGGCGTTTACTGACAACATTGACGAGCGGGTGTGAGGTTGATGAAGCGAGGAGAGTGGTCTTTATTGGTTGGCCCGGTCAAAATGAACCAGAAGATGGAGGAGAAGAAGAGCAGGAGGAGAATGATGGATACAGCCCTGCTGTGTCGCCAACATTTGTGAGCGCAAGTGTAGCCCCTCTTCTCCCTCGAGCCTTGGTGAATCCAGACACCCACAGGAGACTGCTGGGCTACGTAGTTGTATCTCGCCCCGTCAGGCAAGCCAGACTAATGACGGCTTTGGAAGAGGTTATTGAGATGGAGTTGCATTGTGAGGCTGTTGAAAAAGGGGCTCATGTAGAAGAAACGGATTCGCAGACAACGGATGAGGTGGTGAGTCTCCATTCGCCCAGGAGCAGTGGCAAGGCGAGCAGCAGCACAGCACAGTGGCATCTGTTGTGTGCTGCTCAAAAGAAGATGACCAGTGGAGAGAGCAGTGGGAGTTTGACTGCCCTTGACTTTGCATCAAATAGGCACAAGAAGTTATTATTGGCAGAAGACAATGCCATCAATGCTAAAGTCGCTCTTCGAATATTGAATAAGCTGGGTTTTGAGAATATTGTCATGGCGAATGATGGCGTTGAAGCTGTCGCAGCAGTGGAACGAGCAGGCGGTTTAGATGCATTTTTTGCAATATTGATGGATTTACATATGCCCAGAATGGGAGGTATGGAGGCGGTTGCTGATATCAAGAGGAAATGGCCGACCTCCAAAACGAAAATTGTGGCGGTCACTGCAGATGCCTTCGAGGACACTCGTGATAAGTGTGCAGCCGTCGGTTTTGATGGGTGGTTGGCAAAGCCCTTCAGAGTCGAAGAATTTGCCAAGTTGATGAATGGATGATGGTTGCCTTGAGAGAGAAGCATGTCTGTTACAAAGGACCGGTCACGGCATAAAAATTGTCAAGGAAATCTCGTCTGTGTGTGTTGTTAGCATTGAAAGCCTTCTTTTAGTGGTTATGGGGAGGGAGGAGGAATTGTAGTAGTAGTATCATTTTGAGATGATGCTTCCACAGTGGGATCAATCTCACTGTTGCTACTAGTTGTTCCAGCTTGCACCGGTGGAGAGGGTTCGGCTTGCACAGGTGGAGACGGTTCCGGACTGGGATCAGTCTGGCTGCTGCTATTATTGCTGCCACTCTGCAGAGAAAAAAGGGAGGGGAACAATTGCATGTTAGATTATGATACATTTGTATAAGTAAGTATGTGTAATACTGACGATAAAATCCACCGGTTCTTGGCCAGCAAAGATTGGATACCGCACAATACCTCAGGGGACACTTACTTGCAGAGCATCTACGATTGCTGATCCTGGCATAGATCTACCCAACCCCAATGTCAAGGGGGAGTAACCACAGCAGGTGGTGATAACATTTGTGGAACTGACGAAAGCAGGGAGGTCTTGAAGGGCCTCGATATCACTAGCTGCACACAAGCACGCCGCTATATTGTTCCAATCAGATCCTGATTGCAGAGAGCAGCACTGGTCAGCATTGAAACTTCCAGTGGCGCAACTGGCAAGGAGCTGCCTCTGTATGGCTCGCTGTTGACTGGCGCTCAGTGCACCACATGTCTCAGCCGCCCCAGCCGGACAACCACCACACTGTAGTAGCTTTCGCCTTGCGGTTGCGGTAGACGAGCATGCGAATAGGAGGCTGACTACCATAACTAAAACCCGGTGCAAACTCTTCATGTTTGACCGCTTTTTGGAAAAGTGTGCGATATTTCAGCCAGACGAAATATCGTCTTTGCGAATATCAAGCCTACTGTGGGAGCTCTTTCAAGAAGTTTTGGTATTGGAACGCCTCGCTGTTTCGATTAGAAATGGAAACCCGGGAGAGAAATCTGTATAAACGCTAAGGGAAGCTGCTGTAAACACGGTGGCGAACAAGGCTGTCTCTCGGATGGTGCGAGCCCCCCTTCCTTCTACGATGCTGTATTTTAATATCCCTTTATAAAATTAACGTTCCTTCTAGTATATTAAATCACTGTCCAAGGAGCGCTTGCACTTCTCACCGCGGGGGGTTTTAGCACTTTCCCCCTCTTGCTCGTTATTCTCCTTACTTGTCATTTTTCAACATACAGCTCACGTACACTTATATTACTGTGTCATTAAACATATACATACGTAGCCGCACAGTGGCGCTGACTGGAGTTCACTCAGCTACCTCCCCTCACAGGACGATGCCAGGAGTTTGAGTCGAACGCATGTATACGGTGCACATCTTGCTAGCTCTTCTTACTGTTCTTGCCCCAAGTCGAGGGCAGGAGTCAACATGTCCTATCACAGTCCAATATGATGTTAATTTAGGTCAGGGACAAACTTCTCAAGAAGTTCCAATATTCTTGGTGTCCATGTCCATACGGAATAATGATTCTGACAACATCACAGTGGAAGAGTGGAGGTTAGGTTGGCAATTTCCATATGGCTCGTATGTCAGCACTCAAGAAGATATTTTCGATTCTTCCCTGCAACTGTTAAATCCAGGGTCGACGACTCCTATACTAGAAACGAATAAAAGGGCCTTGGGAGTGAACGATGAGTTCTCCTTTGGTTTGTTGGGAACCAAAGCGGCAACAAACAACACCACCAATCCCTTCAATGTTGGAGCTCCCACCGGCATGGCCTTCAATAATATGCTTTGCAGTATGGTGACAACAAATACTACTACTTCTGCAGAGATGGAAAGAGAGCCAGACATCAGGGCAACTTTTGTTTCCCCTAATGCGTCGGTGGTGTCTCTGGAGTATACACCCATAGCATACGTGGGGCAGCCTCTCGTCAATACGTTCACCCAGTTTCTAGTGAGGTTGAGGAATGTACAAAATGGCACTGATCCATTAGAGCTGTCATCTATAAATATAGAATATTGGTTCCAAGGCCCTGCGGACGTCCCTTTCTCAGCGGACTCAGACCCTCAGTCGTACTTTGAGGCCACATGTGAGTGGGCTACGACTGGCTGTGACACTGTCAAGCTTGCATTGAAACCTGGTTTAAGGAATGAATTCGGTGCCAGATTTTATGTCGACGGCACATTTAAAGACGATGCAGGACTGTTGCTGCCTTCGGGTGATGATGCAGTTGCTCCAATCTTCATAGGGCAAGGGGAATCAGTGGTCGACATCCTCATCACTCTCAGTGCCAAAGATCAGAGTTCATTGTTCAATTCCACTCAAGATTATTCCTACATAGAGACACCCAGTCTACCTGTACAAGGCAATGCCACAATCGTGCCTAGAAGAGCACTGCCAAATCCGTTTCTCCCTGCTTTTGTAGATGAGAACCTTGTTTGGGGAGTGCCCCCACAGCTGGCATTTCCAGAGGCTACCAATGAGACCAGTTCAGCTGAAAGCTCAATTTTACCACCGGGTGTGAGTTGCGTTGCTACAGGTGAGGGCGTGCAGACATGTGGAATCGCTGCTGTCTACTGCTGCACTTCTCCAACCGGAGAAAGCTTGAGTGCTGTCGTCCCTGAGGTGTGGCCTCCTCAGCTTCCCAGATTGCCTGGAACAAACAGTACAAATGGGACAGCTGATCCAGTTCTGGTACCGTCAAATGAACCAGAATTTGTGTTCAACACCACTGCACCTCCGTTGAATGCGGGTGATACCAGCCCTTCCAATGAAAGCACTGCAACCAGCAGTAGCAGCAGTGATAGCGGGATGATTATTGGCATAGCAGTGGGCGTATCGCTTGCTGTAGTTGGGCTGTTGGCGGCTCTCCTCCTTGTTCACAGGCGTAGGCGACAACAGAGGCGGCTATTGTCTGAAAGCCTAATCAAGCCTAATGGAGATGTTGAAGAGGGGAAACCTCATCTCGCAAACGACTCGAATACCTCTCCAAAAAATCCTTTGCTGCCAAGTTTTGTTGCGTCTGGTGGCTCAGCACGGAGTACACCAACGACACTAGCAAGCCAACAGCTCAGTAGTCCATTCACCAATTTTGGCCAGAGCCCTAGGAGTGTGAACCTGATGAAGTTCCCAAGCGGGATCAGCACCATGAATGATACGGCAGCATACACGCCAACAGATCCAGAAAATTCGACTGGAGATGATGATGGTGGATTGTCCCCTGAAGCTATTTTGTTCCTGATGAATAAGTCGTGTACTGCACCAGCACTGTGCTCATTCTCTACGGTCACAAGAACGGTGAGCGGCTCGATGCCGAGTAGCAATCATGGACCCCGTCTTCCCATAGGTGATAATGATCCCACTCTTGATGGTCAGTCGAGTGGCGATACTGCCTTTTTTCCTCGCCGCACACACTCCTGGGATGGAGTTCTGAAGGACAGTGGAAGCCTGGATGGTTTGGACGGCATACTGCACGTCTTGGGCCGGAGAAAAACTGCGCCGCCTTACAAATATTTACCGCCCCTGGATCAAATGTCTCCTCCAGTTCAATTTGATGGTCCCGATGTGCCAAATGGAATCGATCTGCAAGTTGATTGGGATGAAATCAAAGATTCTCTGGGTCATTGCTTAGGAACCGGAGGTTTTGGCGCCGTCTATGAAGCTGAGTTCCGGGGACAAAAAGTTGCGGTGAAAAAGCTTCCGCCCTTTTCTGTGGAGCAGCCTGGCAGTCAGGCCATGTATCAAGCACTCTTGAGAGAAATTGCATTGGCCTCCAAGTTTGATTGTGAGAGACTTGTGAGAGTGTACGGAGCATGTACTGGTGATCGTGACCATGTCTGCCTCATCATGGAGCTCTGCGAAAATGGCAACTTGTTCCAACGCATATATGATAGGAGGCGGAGAAGGATGAGCTACTTGGAAATATTACAGGTTGCACATGATGTAGCGGCAGGCCTAGCATACCTTCATCCTGCAGTGCTGCATTTAGATTTGAAACCACAGAATGTGTTGATAGATTCGACAGGGAGGGCAAAACTGGCAGATTTTGGCATAAGCAAAGTCAAAGATCCCACTAAAAGTTACCTCTCTCAAGTCACAGCTGACAATGGCACGCCACAGTACATGTCTCCTGAGCAGTTCAATGGTTCCAGAATTGATGAGAAGGCTGATGTGTATGCATTAGGATGCATTTTAAATGAATGTTGGACGAGACGTCAGCCTTGGAAAGACTCTAATCATTTCTTTCAGATCATTCTGAAAGTTGCCATCAATGGAGAAAGGCCATGGATAGACCCTGATTGTCCTGAACCTTTGAAGAGGCTGATCACCAAGTGCTGGCATCAGGACCCTCACATGAGACCCAGTTGCGGTGAAATTGCACGGCTGACAGAGATATATATGCAAGAAGAATTACGACGGTGGGAAGAGAATAGTAAGAAATAGAAACAGTATTATCGACAATAATTAATACGAGGTAAAAAGAAGAAGAAAAACACAGATCGCCTGAGAAGTTTCTTCCTTAAGTTTAATGCACTCCTACTACCACTACTGATGCACTCAAAATGTCGACGAGTTCAGTCGCAGTCGGCCTCTCACCAGGATCTTCGGCCACACACCGCTGCTGTAACTCACCAATCACTTCAGGACAGTCTTCAGGAACATTCAAAGGCCGCATATTACCTCTGACCGGGGCTTCGCCAGTACATAACTCCCACAATATAATACCGTATGAATAAATATCTACTTGTGCCGTACATCTTTTACCGTTGAGTACCTCTGGCGCACTCCATGCAAACGTGCCTTGATTACTCAACATTGAAAGGTAGGTGTTCTGCAAGACACGAGCCATGCCTATGTCAGCAACCTTTGCTTGACCAGTTCTGGACAGCAATATGTTGGCACTTTTTAAATCTAGATGTACTATCTTGGTGGCATGAAGAGCCATAATGCCCTTGGCGATGTCGACTGCGACCCGACCACCTCGTCTATACCAGCTAAAGATTCTGTCGCCACTGGCTGTTCTCAATGGAATAGTCCTCCAAAGATCACCAAACTCCATGTACTCTGTTACTATCATAGCTGCTGGCCCATCTAAACAAGCTCCTAAGAACTGAACAATATGTGGATCATCTAATGATTTCAGCAGAGTAGCTTCTCTGATGAATTCTTGCCGCCTTCGCTCATCGCCCAGAGCATGCAGGACTTTGACCGCCACATACTGATTCTGTTTATAGATACCCTTATAGACTGTCCCAAAAGCACCCGCTCCAACTTGCCAATAAGAGCCATCCTGCCTTTTCACCAGCTCGATGTCCTCTGGGGGGATGGTCCAGTCCAGGCCCAGCATGTCTCGCGGCAGGGGAAGTGGACTGATGTCTAGTGGTGCCACTGCCAAATCTTCATCGCCACCAAGAGTAGATCTGCCTGCCTCCCCAACGGGTGACATCATCATCTGCTTCCTATAAGCTACTGAGAACATGTCTAACAGTTCCTTGGCCGTCCCTGCAGCGCCTGTCGTATCTACTATAGGGGTCTCTCCACCAGTCGGGAGAGAGCGTCCACCGACTGACATGGGGCTGTTACTGTTGGCAGCGCCAATGCCATCCATCTCTCCCAGGAAACTCAATTTGGGATGGAGCTTCTTAGAAGCAGCGGTCCCAAAGGGAATAGCATGTTGTTGAGTAGTACCTTCGCGAGGTAAGCTTTCATTGGAATGACCAGCTGCCTCAACGTCAATCACGCCGGCTTCCTCATCCGAGCTCCTTTCATCCTTTTGCTGCTGTGGAAATGACCGTAATAATTTGACATAGTTTCTGGAATATACATAGCCCACGACAATCAGGATTAAAAGAGTAACACCCACCACACTACCGACAATGGCTCCTATTAAAACAGCCTCATTGCTGTCCGAATTGGAACTCCTCGCAACTGCAGTCGACTTGACATAGACTGCTGAGAAAGGATTCGGTTGGGCAATCTCACTGATTGGTAAGGCATCCAAATTATCCCCACCCTTTAGCAGACCAATCTGAGATGTCGTTATGTTGGGAAGGCCGAAGGAGTAGTATGAGAATGCCAAACAGTCTGGATTCAAGTCGCATGCATTCGCCACACTCTCTACACTCCCAGAGTATAAGCAGAGATTGTGTTCATTGAGCTCAGGGCATTCCAAACCATATTCCCCATTTAAATCAGCACCGATGAGGACATCATAGGAATCAATTCTTGGCAATGCTGTGCTGAATGCTGCTCCAGCAATGAAAGTAATTTCCTCGTCCACCGTTCGGAACAAGCTGGGGTCTGTCAGGCTGGGCGAAAATGGCGGGAGACGTAATAGTTGACATCCTTGATAAGGATACACAGTAATGTCATCATCAAGTAGTTTATCTGCTGCACAACCACTCTCTAATGAACAATAATGCCATGCATTGCATGCGGTGGTGTTATGACAAGCATTGCAGCATCTACCAGCATTCTCCAATTTCAGCTCATAAGGTGACGATATTTGCTCTCCTCCAGTTTCTATATAATTAAAGAAAGTATTGTTCCGGGCCACACACTCCTGTTGAACAATATTTGCTTCAAAGGTTTGTATTCCCTCTCGGCCATTTCCGTTCGCCCAGGCGTCCCCTGTCGACACTTGCATGATGCCACCATTGCTGCTTTGCTGCAATCCACGCCTCCTACTGTACAATGCCTTTACTAGAACAGGCCAGACTATCAAAAGGTACAGCGGCCTCATGTAAACGGAGGTAGTCACGAGGATGGATTATAACCAAAGGGGTTGGAGTATTCTATGCATGACTTCATCTATTACTCGATGCGTGAACAAGAGGAATATATTTCACTCTAATGGAGCAACACCAGTCCTTTAGCTTGCATATACTACGCAAGTCGAACCTTGGCAATGCCTCTCCAGCGAACTAGTCTCTTCCACGTTGCAGCAAAGACATCATTCTTTTTCTACACTGTTTATACCACATAATCAGGGAACAGTTTGAGAGAAACTGAGGAAAAGAAACCCCAACTCGCCTTCTGTCAACTAGCTTCCGATTTATGAGATGCCACCTGTGTGTGGCCCTGTACATGTAATCCCTTCCCTTCACAGGAATCCAGTGCTGACTCCAATGCTCCCGCATCTTTAGTTCAAGCCTTTTATCCGGCCATAGATGGATATATGAATTTCTTTGCAATTCAAGTAATCCATTTACACTCAAGTAGACAGAAATAGCAGTGTTTCACTTACGTTTGAAAGTATTTCCAGGATTCAATGGGATTTGTTTCTGTCCTTCCTTCAAGAACGAGTCGTAGTTTCATCTCAAATAGTGCTACGTTGATAGATATCAACAATGTGACTCGGTACTCGTGGGTGAATCGGCGTATTCACCCACAATCAAGAGCACGTGCTCGTCCCACCCGCGCCGACCCACCGAGGTTTCTAGATTTCGAAACTTCCAGTTCCAGCCCTCCATCTTCCCCAAAGTCAGCAGATGAGAAGGCACAAGAGCTCATAGATAGGATGCAATCAGTTTTAGAGGAAACTCAAGCTGCTTTAGAGCAAGTCAGGAATAGGGAGCCGTCAGACTCGAAGCATCGACGGCAAGGCGTGGACATCGTGCAAGGTCCAATCACGGCAGCTGCCAGCACGGATGCATCACCTGTACCTCCCATTGGCAGTGGGCATTTTAGAACGCATTTAACATTCTTAGAGGACCAAGGATACGACACCGACACTGATGATGATGATGAATGG
>JAAMXV010000675.1:0-20415 GCA_019693495.1 Axilococcus clingmanii | reverse complement strand
GAGCATCCTGGTCTAGGACCTACTTCATTAAACTCCTGGTTTGGTGGAAAAGTAGACACGGGTCCTTTGGTATTGAGACAAGAGCCCCTAATTGCAACCTTGCAGAAGAATCCTGTGGCACAGCGAGAGTCCCTCGAGTTTATGAGACGCCCCACAGCTCCATCTGAGTCTCAAGCTGAGTTTATTTTTCCCGCAGACATGTCTCTCAAATTCCAAAGCGATGTTGTCACGGAAGAAAAGGAGGAAAAAAGGATGGACGAGCACCACATGGAGAAGGACAAGGTTGCTTGGGAGAGACAGAGTGGAGAGGAGAGGGGACCTGACGGTTACTGGTACAGATGGACTGAAATTAAGGGAATGGATGAAAGTGGGTCTGTAAATTGGTCTGAGAAATGGTGGGAGATTAGTGATTGGAGAGGTATGAAGGAGTTGGGGGCTGAAAAATGGGGTTTTAACATGAATGGAGATGCCTGGAGGGAGACTTGGCGGGAAGCTATTGGGGTTGATGCACACACTGGTCAGCCGACAGTTGAGAGGACTGCACATAAATGGGCTAAGAACGCCAGAGGAAATGAGTGGGAGGAGAAATGGGGTGAGCATTACTTGGCATCTGGAAAAGCTGATAAGTGGGCAGATAAATGGGCCAGGGATGGTGCTGAAGTATGGCATGAGAAGTGGGGTGAGCAGTATGATGGCAGTGGTGGATGTGTCAAGTACACTGATAAGTGGGCAGAACGCGAAGTATTGGGTGGTGGAGCAAGAGAGCAATGGGGAGATAAATGGGAAGAAAGGTTTGGACATGGTAAGGGTACAAAGTCGGGAGAGACATGGAGCGTCTCAGCTGGAGGGGAGCGGTGGAATCGTTCCTGGGGTGAGGAGCATTTTGGTGATGGGAATGTGCGGAAATCTGGAAGTAGTACGTCTGGAGAGTATTGGGATAACACAGAGCACATGGATACATATTACGAACCTGTCCCACATTTTGGATACGATTTAGCACTGGCTCATTCTCCACAGTTGAGGTCGGTGCCTCTTCTTCCTAGAGAAGATGAAAGCGATCTCGTCAGTGGTGGGTTGGATGACTTTTGATACACACACATATACACATATATACACATATGTATACAGACAAAGGAAAGGAATGAAATAATGTCATTAACATGTACTGTAATTACTAGGCTATGATTTCCCTCTCTCTCTTTTCTCTCCCTCTCTTTCTATGTGTGCCCCTACACTGATATAGCCACCCCCTCTGAAGTCTGAGGAGAGGCCATGACCATTAAGAGATCGTCCAGCTTGGCTTCCAAGACCCCTGGGTCCATAGCCTCCAGAGGTCCACCCACAAAATTCTGTGCAAAACTGATACTCCTTGAGAGTCCTGAGGAACTGGGTATCCGAGAGAGGGGTCGAGAAGTTCCTGGCATGGAGACGGGAGCGGTCGCTCGAGCCCTCAACTCTACCTCATGTTCTTCAACCCCTCTCCAAGCGGATCCCATCTCCCATGCACTGACCCGTTCTAAGACTGCAGTTCCATTGAAAGCTATGAAATCTATGCCTGGATCACACGGATTTTGAGCGTATCCAATGCCCCTATAGACCCGGGTACTCAACACCTCACCACTGCCGGTGTACACCTCCACACACGAATGGTCAACAATAACCCTGAGGTGCAAGTTCTCCAACTGACTCATCGACAGAGGTCCTCCTACTCTCCGTGGCTCTTGTTTCTCCATTGCTGCGGATGCTTCTGCCTCAGCCATCATTGGGGCAGCCAATTCATCTAATAAATGCTCTAAATCATCATTCCCACCCTCACGAGGTGTGCTCGGGCCTCCACTATCTCCTCCTCCTCCTCCTCTGATCTGGGGAAAGGAAGTGCTCAGGAGCAGACCAGGCTGTTTAGTAGGGGTAGTCAAGCTCGTTCCCAACAGGGTGGAGCCTCCTTTAAACAAAGGAGAACGGGGGGATGGCGGTGAAGGAGGGACAGTACCGCCAATAGCACCAGCAGCACTCGTGGGCTGTAGCAGAGGGGATGGCATAGGGGAGGTGTCCTCCAGATGGAACATCCCTCCCAAGTCCTCTGAATTATTGGATCTGGGAAGTGTGCTGTCGTCGCCACCGCCAGTCTGGTGCCTATCTGGTACCCAGTTTGGAGGGACATTGAATACAGCCTCCAGAAGACCTGTGTTCCAGTCATATAGTATTGCAGTACCGCCCTCGGCTTCCGCATCATGCGACCTGAACAAAATGCCGGCAGCAGAGGCGGTATGCCTATGAATGCTGATTTCTATGTCCAACCGGTAGCCACCCACCATATCCAATGGAACCACAGTGTGTGCAGTGAGAGGGACTCTGTACAAATGAAATCCCTTTCCTCTTCGCAGTTCGTTCAATTCTTTGAGAGGAGCTTGAATCAGAGTGCCCTCATCGGTGACCGTCAAAACGCGGGGGAGGGAGAGGCACCCGGCATACGAGTATGAACCGACCTTTCGTCGTTCTTGTAGCCAGCCCCAGAGTAGCCAACGACCCTGGTCGTCCTGACAGACATTAGGTGCATACAGGATATCTCCAAGATCCAATCTGAAAGGGCCCTTGGCATTTCCTAAATCAAACTCCGTGTCGCTTCCATCAGCTAGATGACCCACCCAGTACAGAACCGGGTTTGTAGGAGCATCTGGAGACACCGTAAAGAAATGCCATTTTTTATGCGTATGCTGTTGCAGCTGATCTAGTTCGTCAAGATATTGACTACTGAGCATGGGGGATATCATTCCCCCATTTGCAGGCACCTTGGCTTTGATGCTGGGTAACCGGTGACGTTGAAAAGAAAGTCCGAAATCTTCCTCCGGTATAGCCATACTACTCTTAGCATTATTTTTAGTGGCGTCATCATCATCATTATTAGTACCAGGTACTACTACATTTGATGATTTTCGAGAAACGGCTTGTACCTCTACAGGTGGACCATCTACCCATTGCTCCAGCGTGAAGGACCTCATCAGATCTTCAAGTGGCGTGTTTGCCTTGGTCTCCCCTGGGCTGGTGCGTTCCGATTTGACACTGGTTTGCTGTGATGGCCACATTTCCACATCTTCTAGATTGCCTTTGCTTGTCAGTGGGCTTATGAATTCAAAAGCGCTGGAACTTCTCTTTGCCAATGGTGTACCAACCGGTAACAACGCCGCAAATTCACTGTCGGTGCTCTGACGCCGGCCATCTTGGGACGGTCGAGCCCTGGGTGACTGCGCTGCGGATGCAGGTACACTTGTCTCACCTTTCTCCCTTCCTGCCAAAGCTTTCAAGCGAGCGGCAATGCTTGGCATGCTCGTTATGGAGCTGCTCAGCGTGGCCCTGTGAGATAACGCTCTGCCGGTGAGCAAGGGTGACTTTGTGACGGGGGTTTCTACGGTAGTCGTTTCAAAAAGCCACCTGGGTGCCCTCCCTGGATGCTTTGACTTGAGCTTTTCTGATACTACTGCCAATGGAACTAATAAAGGACATTCCCACACCACTCCTGTCTCGGTTGTCGGTGCAGTGCATAACTGGCCAACCAACTCCCATCCATTTGTTATACTATTTGATCTGTACAGAAGAGCTGTCCCACCTCGGCCTTTTATACCAGATCCTATCAACATACTGTGCTCAACCTCAAAAGAATCATCTCTCGGTGGAGCTGGGGTGAACACATAGGGATCTCTCCAGCCCGTCAATTGCAAATCACACGGGGGGAGCGGTAAGAATGGCTGCTCTAATTTCTTCCAGCTTATCATCATTTCATCTTCTGGATCTTCTAACACTGCTATACACTGAGATTCAATCCAAACCATACCTAGATCATGTTCTTGAGGAGGAAGGGGACCAGCCTCAGTGTTACTGCGTAGGCGAACGCCCGTGTAGAGAATGATTGGCTCTCCGGCCGAATTGATGACACAACACCCTGAGAAGCAACCGTCTGCATCAAGCCATCCTGGTGTTGGTACAAGTGCAGGTGGAAGATGCTCCCAATGAATTAGATTGGTGCTCACTGCATGACCCCAGATAATACCGAAATCCCATTCACAGGCATGTGGCAAGTGCTGATAAAACCTGTGGGCGGTGTGGACTGTGGTGAGGAATTGTGTCTCAAAACAGGTGCAAAACGTGAGTAATCGTACATATGATAACGTCCTTTGTAATAAATAGGTCCGTTAGGATCGTTTAACCAACCCGCAGGAGGATGCAAGTGAAACCTCGGCCTGTCATCGTCGAAAAAATGGATTGGCTCCGGGCATTCAAGCCGCTCTTCCTTCATTATCAATATATCACTCTATGGGCAATTGAATCAGATAAAGAAGAGCGGGAGCAACCCTCGATAGAGCTGCCTGGAAACAAATTGGACTGGTAGAGTGAAAGCAAACTCCCGATAAGGGCAGAAAGGGTTCAGAAAATAACAGATTCGTAATTTGAAAGTAATGTGTTTCTAGCCATAATTTCGTAGTTGGGATGGATTTCCGATGACATATGCCTAGAATGCTCTGCCCCCACAAATATCCCTTCTACATGGCTACTCATACAAAACCACACTTTCAAGGGCTAAACAGAACTAATGTGGCATTTGTAGGGTTTGTACATTCGCTGCAATAAATTTTTAGAAGCAATGTGAAATTCTATCTGCCCTGTGATCGCTTGACACAACCACGACATGGAGAGCAATCAATTCTCTCAATACCCACTATACCATGTGTTCGGTTCTTTTATTGTGGCACTATATAACATGATTATCAAATTAGTATTCCATGTTTTTCCTGGCAGGCTGCTAGGGACAGAGTGCCCTCGCCCCTCTCCTAAACAACGAAGTGTACCCACAAAGCTGAGGGGCAGCGTCACCGGTTCTGAATTTTCATATTTAAAAGGGAAAGTATATGTAGATTATGCAGGAGCCCCTCCGTATTCAACAACACTTGTACGAGAAGCTTATAAGGCACTACTCCCAAGTGAAGACGACGACAGTGACGCTATTCCTTTGGGCAACCCACACAGCGAGGCTGGTTGGGGCAATAAGTCAACATCGACTGCCATAGCTCAGCTGAGATCCTGTACATTACAGTTTTTAAACGCAGATTCAGACCTTTATGACTGTATACTTACCTCTGGCACCACAGCCGCTTTAAAACTGATAGGAGAAAGCTTTCCTTGGTCGCCAGAGTCTTCTTTCTGTTATCTTATAGACAATCACACCAGTGTGCTTGGAATACGCCAGCAGGCACAGCATGAAGGAGCGAGCATTACACCAGTGGATCTCTCAAAAGAGCATCTTGCATTTGGAGGGAAGGAAAATAATGTGTTTGCATATCCTGCGGAATCAAATTTTACCGGTGCCAGGTATGATCCAACCTTCATACAGTCGGTGCTCGAGAGGCAAGGGGGTAACTGGTACACTCTTGTGGATGCTGCCAAAGCATGCGGATCACAGCCGCCAAATCTAGCTTATCATCCTGCGCATTTTGTCGCTTTATCTTATTATAAGATGTTTGGTGTGCCAACTGGGCTTGGTGCTCTCATTGTGCGCAAGGATACCATGCCCATGTTGAAAAAGCGCTACTATGGGGGCGGTGCTGTGGCGGCTATTGCAGCAGATGAAGTATTTGTAGTCGGTAGAAATGGAGTAGAAAGCTTTGAAGATGGCACTTTGCCTTATCAACAAGTATATGCTGCACTCGCTGGCTTTTCGTTTCTCCAGCGATTGGGCGACTGGTGCGGAAGAGTCCACAGTCTGACAACAGCATTCACTCGGAAACTCGAAAACATGAAGCACCCAAATGGAGCAAGGGTTGCTCAGATATATAGTGGAGGTAGCAGCACAGGTCCCTATCCTGCTGGCGTTATTGGGTACGGTCATGTCGTCACATTCAATCTACGTACAGCCACTGGGGCATATGTAGGCTATCGCCAAGTGGAGAATATAGCTGCGCTCCACAGCATTCACTTACGTACCGGTTGTATGTGTAATCCTGGAGCCTGTGCAGCTGCTCTTGGCATGACGATAGATGATATTAGATCCAATTACCGCCAGGGCCATGTGTGTTGGGATGGTGTAGATGTCATAGGAGATAAGCCCACAGGCGCCATTCGAGTTTCGTTTGGATATGCCAGCACAGACGACGATGTTGCCAGGCTTCTTCATTTCATTGAAACATATTTTGTGTATGCTGTCGCTGAGGAAATGCCAGCGTCAGCAGAGAAAGGAGACGAGTGTTGTGTACAGGTGTCAGAAGTTTGGGTGTATCCCATAAAAGCATGCAGAGGAATGACAACCGATCGATGGCACATGGGTGAGCATGGTCTTTTGTACGATAGGAAATGGGCACTCATTTCGCCAGATGGAAGTGTCATCACACTTAAGAATTGCCCTCGCTTGAGTGGTATTACTCCAAGGATAGAAAGAAATTGTCTCATCGTCCATTCAAAGCACATGGATGCAGACTTGATCGTGCCCCTCCTGGCGCATGTCCCTCCTCCATTTTCCAATGGCAAACTGAGTGGAGGTGGAGGTGGAGGTGGTGGAGGGGGCGTGAGGAGCACCCTTCGCATCTGTGGAAGAGAACAGGTCGGTACCAACTCAATTCCAGAGGCTGACCGTTGGTTCCAACAAGCACTTCAAGTCTCCTGTAGGTTGGTTGAGTCCCAGACAAGCTTTGCAAATGAAGCTGACGTGCTCGTCGTTAATATGGCCAGTCTTCGAGAAGTGTGGAAGAGGGGTTGCACTGAGGAACCATTGCCAGTATTCGCACAGCGTTTCCGACCCAATATCATAGTTGAGGGACCTGGCAATATGAGGGCTTGGTCGGAAGCATTGTGGAAAGTGTTGAGATCTGATAGTTGGACATTGGTGCCAAAAGGAGAATGTCCTCGCTGTCCAACCGTCTGCATAGACCCGACCACTGGGGAAAGGGGCAAGACATCGTCAGTCTTATTGGATCTTAGCAAAGTGCATAAGAAGCCCTTCTTTGGGATATTAATGAAAGTTGAATCAAGGCAAGATAAATGTGATGCTGTTGTGGCAACAGAAATGAATGTGATCACACAACTTTAAATGTACAACAATTTTTACATGCAAGGGATTTGTAACACGCACACAAACAAACAAACAAACAAACAAACGGGCGAAGTAGCAAACAAGGAGGAGAGAAAATCATTCTCGAACCAATGAAGTGGTTGCTGAAAGCCTGATGGGGTTGACAGCTTTCAGTTTATATGACTGAGTACTTATATTTACTTGGAAGGGGCACAGGCTATCAGCAGTGGTGCTATTCTGGGGTGTACTTGGCTGCACTGGAACAGGAGCCATGCCCAGCCCTCTGTTTTGAGCATCAGTTTGATTATTTTTGGCCAGAACAGCAGCCATCATTGCGTTCTGTTGAGCCCATAGAGTCATTGGATCAGCGATAGGTGCAGTAGGTACAGGTGTAAACTGACTTAGTTTCCCCAAAAGGGCCTGCTGCTGTTGTATAGCTAGGAGTGCAGACATGTAGGCCTGTGGGTCATTCACAAGTGCTGTGTTGTTGAGGGACTGCAACTGGAAAGCCAACAAGGTGTGAGGATCCCACACCTGCTGTTGTAATTGTTGTTGTGAGGGGATACTTCCTACTGGTGGTGGATAGACATTGAGAGGTGGGGGGGAGGGGAGTCTATGGAGGTGCTGCTTGTTCTCTGTGAGCCGTTCACCAGCCATACACTGATTTGAATCTGAACTCCCAGGAGCCAAACCTGACAGACTTTGTCCAGCTGATGATGAAAAGAGCCTGAGTGAATCGACAGTAGGGAGCGCTGCAGTTGTTTGGTTGAGGATGTTATCCAGTGACGGTGACATGGGGAGCAGCGTGTCAAAACTGTCGTCCAGTATCATGCTCAACCCCGAACTCAATTTCCCCACCACATGGGACGATTCAGCAGCACTTGTTTGGACTGGATTCTGAGAAGTTAGATGAGCAAATGGCGTCGCACATCCTGTCATTTCCTAGGTATGCCTTTTAATTCACGGTGGTAAAAATACTTGGCGCGTATGCGGGTCACACGATATACTTTGAGTAGCTTTGGTCGCCTTGGAATTGCTGTAACGCTTAGATAACTCTACAATGCATATAGTTTACAAAGATATTGCTTTATTAGAGGTGAAAGAGGATCAAAATGGCGTTGGTTGGTCCATTGCGAATGGCGGGGGGATAGAAGACCTGGAAAGAAGGTATGATTAGGTGAGTCGTGGCCCAGGCGGGAATTGGCTCGTTCTATACAGAGATTCGCTCATTTGACTGTTTGCTAGAGTTGGAAAAGACGTCGAGTCACAGAAAGAATTGAATATTTTGCTCACACAGACAGTCCAACGAAGAAGGCGATGTGTTTTGGAGGAGACGGCCAGGTGTTAGGGCGCTATCTGTAATTAAGGCAGAGGATTGTCATCGTGACCATATCCATCCTATGTTATCGCAAAATGGAATAAGGTTCTTGTATGTGAAATATGGATACCTGTCATGATAAAACTGTGGAAGAGGTATGTGTACGGTTTCAAGCCATCGCCAAAGCTGATCTCAATCGAGTAATCTCTGGCATACGGGATTACAGGTCCTTCAACACTTCCAAGTAAAACTCAGCAATGGGTTGTCCGAAGAGCAGGTTGTTGAGGCTCAACGCCTGTATGGCCGCAATGAACTTGAGCCAGAACCAGGAACACCTCTTTGGAGACTTGTGTTGAAACAATTTGACGATCTGCTCGTTAAAATCCTCATCATAGCTGCCATTGTCGACCTGTGCATAGCATTACTAAATGGAGAGTCGGGGTTAGGAGCATTCATTGAACCAGCAGTGATCGTCTTAATTTTGATAGCGAATGCCACCGTCGGTGTCATAACCGAGACAAACGCAGAAAAGGCCATAGAAGAGTTGAAAGCCTATGAAGCAGATGTTGCCACAGTGTTAAGAAATACAAAGTGGACAGTATTGCCGGCAACAGAGCTGGTTCCAGGGGATGTTGTGGAGCTATCAGTAGGGGGCAGAGTCCCTGCAGATGTCAGAATTTGTCAGTTGCTAACGTCCCAGATGCGCATCGATCAGAGCATTCTCACCGGTGAGAGTGGCAGCGTGGATAAGGACACCTCACCAGTAGTAACAGGAATCAAAGGAGTTGTATCCCAAGACAAGACAAACGTTGCATTCTCAGGAACCGTGGTCACCGCAGGCAGAGCACGGGGGCTCGTGGTGGGGACGGGGGCGGCCACAGCAATTGGGCGAATTCGGGATGCCATGGCGGAAGCTTCGGAAGTTGAAACTCCGTTGAAAAAAAAATTAGACGAGTTTGGCACTTTACTCTCTAAAGTGATAGCAGTCATCTGCATATTGGTGTGGGTCGTAAATTTGCCTCACTTTAGTGATCCCTTACATGGCTCGTGGTTTGGAGGTGCCCTGTATTATTTCAAGATCGCAGTTGCTCTGGCAGTGGCTGCTATCCCAGAAGGATTGCCAGCGGTTGTAACTACGTGTTTAGCATTGGGGACGAGACAGATGGCAAAGAGGAATGCAATAGTGAGGACACTGCCATCTGTGGAGACACTGGGCTGTACGACCATCATTTGTTCCGACAAGACGGGAACGCTTACGACGAATCAGATGAGCGTTGTCAGGATCTGTATTGTTGCCGAAGAGAATGGGCTGTTGCATGAATATTCTGTGACAGGGACCTCTTATGCGCCAGAGGGTAGGGTCCAAGAACAATCTACTGGGGAAGATGTACCGCTCCCCGCCGATATTCCTGCTCTCTTACAGGTCGGTATGACGTGTGCGCTGTGCAATGATTCTCGGTTGCAATATCTCCCTGATCGTGGTATCTATCAATGCGTCGGAGAAGCCACTGAGGTCGCATTACGAGTAGTGTCAGAGAAAATTGGGCTCCCTGGGTACCAGGAATTGCCCTCGGGGTTGGCCAGACTGTCTCGGAGGGAGCGAGCAACGTATTGTAATGATCATTGGGATCATTCATTCAAGAGAATATTTACATTAGAGTTTAGTAGGGATCGGAAAATGATGAGCTGCTTGACTGAAAATATGAATGCTGCTGGCCAGGGCAAGCTCACTCTGTTCTGTAAAGGTGCGCCTGAGTCGGTTTTGCAACGGTGCACATCGGTGCTGTCGCATGGGGGCACCAGGGTACAGCCAATGACGGAGGGGTTGATGAAATCTGTGTTGGAGGCAGTGACGAGATATGGCTCGCGAGAGGCACTCAGAGTCTTGGCACTCGCCTACAAAAACTGGAAAGAACACCCCTCTCGATTGGATGTGCGGAGGGAGGATGAGCAGGGCCTTACCTTTATTGGGTTGGTGGCGATGCAAGACCCCCCCAGACCAGAGGTTCGGAATGCTATAGAAGAATGTCATGCTGCTGGTATCAGAGTCGTCATGGTCACGGGAGACAATAAAGCTACAGCAGAGTCTGTGTCTCGGCAGATTGGGTTGATGGATGGTTCTCGTTCAGAGGGAGCTACTTCGCTGGGAGGTGTTGAATTCGATGACTTGGCAGTGGAGTCTCGCGCTAGTGCTGCTGAGAGGTTGGCGGTATTTTCTAGGGTAGAGCCCTCTCACAAGAGTAAACTTGTGGAACTTCTACAAGCGAATGGCCACGTCGTGGCAATGACCGGAGATGGAGTGAATGACGCACCTGCGCTGAAGAAAGCAGACATAGGAATTGCAATGGGCAGCGGTACGGCTGTAGCAAAGCATGCCTCTGATATGGTGCTTGCAGATGACAACTTTGCAACCATTGTCGCAGCCGTCGCTGCTGGGAGATCCATCTATGCAAATACGAAGCAGTTCATTAGGTACATGGTTTCTTCAAATATAGGAGAAGTTGTGGCTATATTTAGTGCCGCATTATTGGGCATACCTGAATGCTTGAATCCAGTCCAACTACTGTGGGTCAATTTAGTCACTGATGGTCTGCCTGCCACAGCAATTGGATTCAATCGAGCTGATCCTGACATTATGAGGAGGGCACCAAGGAGGGCACACGAGGGGATTGTAGACCGCTGGCTGTTTGCAAGATATCTGATTGTAGGAACTTATGTAGGTATAGCAACAGCTTCTGGATTCATATGGTGGTTTTTGTTTTATGAAGGTGGCCCTCAGATGAGCTGGACGGAACTGAAGGACTTTCAGCATTGCGATGCGACTAAAGGGGTTGATTGCTCAGTGTTTAGAAGTAAGGGTCCATCCACAGTAGCAATGAGCGTATTGGTGATTGTAGAGATGTTCAATGCATTGAATGCTCTGTCTGAAAATGCAAGCTTGCTCCAATTACCTCCATGGAGCAATCCTTGGCTCCTGGGAGCCATCAGCGTATCTGTCGTTCTGCACCTCATCATTTTGTATACACCTGGATTGGCAGTTATGTTTAGTGTGACACCTTTGTCTTTGCCAGAATGGAGAATGGTGCTGCTCCTATCTGCTCCCGTTGTACTGGTCGATGAGTTCTTGAAATTAGTCACGAGGAGTGCATATAACGGCAACTGTAGTTTGAGCCAGGTAGAGCATATACGGAGGCTCTTAAAACTAAAGGTCTCTTCTTTGCTTGGACGAACTGCCAGTAGGAAATTATCAGAAGAGGGTATACCTTTAGTAGTGACACAGAAAAGTGAAGATGATCATGTGTGAGAGGAGCTCATCATCTAAGGCAGTCGTAAGATTCCGGTTAGAGGAGCCATGGCGGGTTTTACAAAGCAGTAGTATAAGACTTAATTGGCAACACATTCATAAATTAGAGGCATTTCTAGCAGGACGAGTATGTAATTAAATTAATATGGGCATTAGAAGGTGCTAGCATTGGCAGGGCTAGTGCAGCTGGAGAATTTCTACCGATGGCAAACTCAAAACCTCTCCTCGCGGAGTCTTTTTTTGCCAAACACAGCGCCCCATTCCGTGAATGTGTCGTCAGTTTTTTGAAACGTAGAGGGAAGGAAATTACGCTCCCTCAACTAGGAAACACGAGGTGCTTCTTCGTTGGCCTTTCTGATGGCACCTTTTTGCACGTTTACGAGGAGATTGTCGACGTAGATCACGCTACTTGTGATTCCTGTCGCATCATAGGTATATTTTAATCCTGTCGCGGCAGGTAGCTGCGATACTGACTCATACCTCTCTGTCTCCTTCAGGTTGGGGTCACCACCCCGTCTCTGCAAAGCGATATCATTTCATAGTGCCGGCTGAAGAGGGCCCAGACTCGCTGTCAGACCCAAAATCTCTCCCAGCTATTGCTGCGGCGCGGGCTCGTGGATTTAAAGGAAATAAAAGCAATGAAAATGAGAAAGCATTTCTCCCTACGAAGCATGCAGAAGCCCATGTCTCTCCATACACAGCACCGCCCAGCATTTTCGACAGCACTCGACATCGTTTGCATGGTCTCATTCACAGTAATGGATATGGTCATCTGCTCAGAGTCAACGGCAGGGAAGGAGGTTCACACTCAGCCACTGGCCGCCAACTCACCGAGCTTTGGGATGTTATATGTCATTGTCTGTGCGCTAGAGAAGTATCTGTCGAAGATGTTTCAAACAAAGCTGGGATGGAGTTGCGAGTTCTCTATGCAGCAGCAACTAAGTATACATGGTATGGACTCTTTGGGTACGAGTTTGGGAGAGGTGGTTACAATATTACTTCGACAACCTGGTCTCGAGCGGTAGACACCGTGCACGACGCTTCTCTCTCATCTATTGAAGCTGATTTGGAAGCGATGGAAGACACTGGCTCCCTAGCTGTTATTAGCAGATATAAATTAGGTGTTGATGGTCAAGATACACTGAAAAAATTAGGCCCCTTGCTGAATAGGATGCTACTCCTAACATACAGAGGTAGAGAAGGGGAGCTTCTTTCATTTTTTGATGCTGAAGCCTTAAAAGAGGCCATAGGTCTACCTCACAAGAGAGCAGCTAGGAGCTCGTATCTTGCAAATAACACTTTTAAAAGAAGAGCTCTGCCATCCGCTACCAATTCGCCCAAGAAAAGGCACGACGGCGGAGGCAAGAACAGCACACCTTTGCCACTCTCAGCGACCCATGAGCCCGGAGCTCCTGTGCAAAAGGACATAGTTGGCAGGCATATCAAGTATTACTCCAAGCCTGAGCGTATG
The DNA here is from genome assembly GCA_019693495.1 of Axilococcus clingmanii. Lineage (NCBI taxonomy): Eukaryota > Viridiplantae > Chlorophyta > Chlorophyceae > Chlamydomonadales > Chlorococcaceae > Axilococcus > Axilococcus clingmanii. The sequence goes on along the minus strand of JAAMXV010000675.1, from coordinate 7,268 downwards.
TGGCATCATGCCCATGTGACTGCCTCTAGATTCAATGGCTTGTACACAGTCGCTTTTGATTGCCCAGACAGAAAACCAGTGGAACTTGATCTTTCTATGGAGAAGTATACTTTAATAGCACCTGAAGAAGAGAACACGGACCCCATACTGCATAAGAAAATTAAGTTGTATATGAAATCAAAGCAGACATATCATGTTGCAATGGTGTCCTCTAAAGCTCCGGACGGTAGATACGAGCTGACTTTTATAAACGGTCGAAAAAAATTGGTCGATATGTCAAGTGAGATTTGGTCATTAATAGATGGTAATGGAAACGCAGTGCAACTTCCAAAACCATCAAAAATCTGCGGTATGCAACCCCATAGTAGTAAGCATGTGCTGCCAGCCGAGGCCCTTGCAAAAAATGAAGACGTGTTGATGCCCCTGACACTGACCACATACTCTGGCACATGGACTCGAGAGCGACTTGTGAAGGGCATATCTAGTGTGTTGGAAACATTAAGAGCTTTTCAGGGACATTGGGTCAGTCGGCCTCACCTCAAAGAGGCTGCTGTTGAGAACGGTCTCAGGGATAGCGGTTTATTAGACTTTATCTGCAAGCTATTTCAAAATATTATCATCGACGGGTGGGCGGTATTCAGAACGTCTCATCCGGTGCATAGACTTTTGTATTATTACATAGAAGAGAGTGATAGAGTGGGTACCAGTATTGATGAGTTGCATGGGAGGGAGAAGAGAGGCACACTAAAAGTTAAGTTTGCATTACCAGTGGTTGACAAGAGAAGTCACACCTGCGGTCGACGGAGTCATACCAACCCCATGACCACCAATGGGGAAGCTGGAAGGGATGAGGGAGCAGCTGTGGACAGCAATGATGATGGTCGTGTAGAGCTCATAACCAAAAGTCAGCCATGGCCATGGCAGATAAAGAGGGGGCCAGGGAGGCCTCCAGCAAACCCTAAACCACAGGAGTTGTTGCCTGCCCCCCCACGCAGCATTTCCGAGCCTTGGCTACCCAATCCTCCACCCCCAAGATGGTCGATTCTATTGCCTGGGATGTTGCCCCCTGTTTTACCTCCGCCTGAAGAGCAAGTGGATCTGGAGCTTGCAAGGGATCAACTCATGAGGGACTTACTCCATGTATATGATGCGCTGATGCCGGGCAAATACCGAAGCTCCAAGGGCCAACCATTGCCTTCATTCTTGTTTAAGCTCCAGGACAGCATTCAAATTCTCCGAGATGTCAAACACTTTGTGAAATACTACCCGGGGTGCTTCCCAGCATCTGGTGCTGATGGGGGTGGTAAAGATGGCACACTACAGACCTGGGTCAAATTGCAGTTGCCAAGGAATGTAGCGGTGAATCCTCATGCTGGCACCTCTCGCAGGCCAAGAGTCATCGATCCTCCACCTGAACTGATGACAGTGCCCTCATCCCTCACAGTGGGAGAATTTAAATCTTTCATTGCATTTGAATATGGAGCTATATACCCCCTTTTCTCTGAGCATTTTGAAGTGACAAACATCGTGAGTGGGTTGAGCAAATTGAATCATGCAGATGAAGCACATTTGAACGTATTGTTGCCACCGCGGAAAGAAAAGAAGAATGGAGCTGTAATCGTACCCACGGTGACTGCAGCGGCACTGGCACTGGTGCCCCATACCTCTTCTTATGGTTGCATGAGAGCCGGTGGGCCTGAGGACTGGGTCGTACACTGCACATGCGGCACACATGATGATGATGGAGAGCAGATGTTTGAGTGCGAACGCTGCAACACGTGGCTGCACACCAGATGCCATGCAGCAGTGTCAGAGACAGGAAAAAATTCGTTGGTGTGTGAGCTGTGCAGAAAGAGAGGGAGAAGAGCTTGATGATGTAATCCTACTCTTAGTCAGATAGGTGTTTTCTTTTTTGCTGATATGTAAGTATTGAGATCGCTGTCTACTTTATAGTCGCTCCTCTGACAGACTTCACGGTGCAGGGTCCTGCAGAGGTTTTGAGAGGAAGTCCCTTGTAGCATGCCATCGCATCTGAATTCGTTGCCAAGTCCGGTTGGACACTTTCCCAGATTTTCTTCTTAGGGTGTAGCTGCTCATCAGGCTCAGCTGTATATCCTTCTGCCGTGACTCTCTCACCGACCGCAGCTGCCGAGGGAGGCTCCACGAGCTCTACCGTGCTGCCATCCACCGAGGTTGCTGCGAGCACCATCGCCGCCGATTTGATGCCCCTCATGTTTGCGGGCTTTAAATTGCACACCAGTACGACCCTACGATTTTGCATTTCCGCTTCTGGGATGTATTTGACGAGACCGCTCACCACTGTGCGAGGCTCAGTTTCACCAACATCGACCTCCTCCACATACAAACTCTCAGCATCCGGATGCCTCCACGCTTTGGTGATGACGCCTACTCTCAAATCGACTCTACTGAGATCCACTGCACGATCTTTATCTTTATCTTTACCTGCAGCAGCAGCAGCAGCATTTGGCTTCTTTGCCTCTTTCACAACCTCTTTCACAACAGCACCATTGTCCTTCTTCATGCCTGTAGCAGCAGCGACAGGTGGCACGCTTTGCTGCTGTTTATTTACGGTGCCGTCAGCACCTTCTACTCTATCTCCTTGACAGCCAGAGTACCTCACTCTCAGTGATGCCACCTCCTCATCTTGAATCTTCCTGAAGAGAGGTTTGGGCTCTATCTCACTCAGCTGGTGTCCAGCACTCAGCAGCGCAGCAGGGTTTCTAGCAGCAGTCACAAGTGCATCATCAATCCCTGGCATTTCCTCCCCCTTTATATTCAATTGGGCCAATAGATTATCTGAAAAGGAAGGCATGTAGGGCCTAAAAACAATAGCGATCAACAAAACGACCCCCGCACAAGCAGATATGTAGGTGGCAGCAGTGTCTGGATCAGTCTTATACTTTGCCCAAATTTCAGTGTCTTGGAAGAATACATTGCCTGCTCTGCTGATGTTCATTGCAATGCGGAGCCCTTCTTTCAATTTTATGGCTTCGAGCGCTTGAATGTATTGATCAAGGAGTGAAGAGACCTGCTCACCAAGTCCAGCCACTGCTGCTGCTCCAGCCGTTCCTCTTGGACCAGGAATAGCCTTGTCGTAACGAGCCCATATAAACTTGACTGTTCTGTTGATGAAATTGCCAACATTATCGTTCAGTTCATTATTATTTTTGGCTGCAAAGTCATCCCATTGGAATGCACTGTCCTGCGCTTCAGGCCGGACGGCCAACAAGTAATACCTCCAGACTTCAGAGGGGATGCCGGTCTCTTGCGCATCATTTCCAAACACACCCAAGCATCTGCTCTTAGAAAATTTGCCATCCTCGTAATTCAAATACTCAGTAACTGATATGCTCTTCATCATGGTCCAGGGCTGTCCTGTGCCCAGTAGGGTAGAGGGGAAAATGACAGTGTGGAAAGGGACATTGTCCTTCCCCATAAATTGGACCATCTCAACATTGTCAGGGTTCATCCACCATGCTTTCCAGTCGTGGCAGTAATTCGCCGTGATAGAAATGTAGCCTATTGGAGCATCAAACCACACATAAAACACTTTGTCCCTGAATCCTTCCTTTGGTACTGGGGTCCCCCATTTCAGATCTCTGGTGATACAACGTGGTTTCAATCCGTTGGTGAGCCATGCATTCGTTGTCTGTACGCAATTGCTGGTCCAACCCCCACTCTTACTCGTCTCGTCGATGTACTTCCGGAGATCCGACTCAATTTTGGGGAGGTCTAAGAAGACATGGCGAGTCTGTTTGACCACAGGTGTAGATCCAGTGAGTTTGCATTTGGGGTTTATGAGTTCAATTGGATTTAGAAGTGATCCACATGCGTCACATTGATCCCCTCGAGCATCTTCATACCTACACTTGGGGCAAGTACCGATGACAAAGCGATCCGCCAAAAATTTACCCAAAGGCTCAGAATACAACTGTTCAATTGTCTGCTCTTGTAAAAAGCCACGCTCGTCTAACGTCTTGAAAATTTCTTGACCGATCTCCGTCTGTGCTCGCGTCGGCGTACGACCAAATTTATCAAACTCAATATCAAACCATTTGTATATCCCAGCATGCACAGCATGATAGTTATCACAGATCTCTTGACATGACAATCCTTCTTCCAAAGCCTTTGTTTCAGTAGCAGTGCCATACTCGTCAGTACCACAGACATAAATTGTATTGTAGCCGCGAGCACGACAGAAGCGGGCATAAACATCTGCCGACAGTACACAGCCTATGATGTTACCCAGGTGCGGGACGTTATTGACGTACGGCAGAGCAGACGTTATGAGAATATTCCTTTTGCCAGGGATGGGCACCTTAGGTTTTGCTGCCGTATATGCGTCCACATCAGCTTTGAAGAGAGATGCGTCACTTTCAGTCTCAAAAAGAGATGCTATGGCTTGGTCGGATTGAATGAGATGATGTAGCCACTCCACCAGACTGGGGCTCAAACCTTGTGCATACTGTAATGTTGGCGCCAAACAGATGAAACCCAATTCTATGCTATTGATTGCAGCAATATAACTCTCTAATCTAGATACTATTTGTGCATCCAAAGGCATGCCAGCGTACACAGCGCTCCTCGCGACACGCTCCTCATACTCCAACAGCGAATCAGTGCTCAACGAAGTTGAATTCAAAAAGTACCGAGCCATGGCATTAGGCTCTGTAATAATACTACTGTTATTGGGAAGAATCAGAAAAAGGTTTGACTCTACTTCTTCATTGCCAGTGAGCTTCAACCACGTTGGTCTGTCAGAGTGGGATATGACGGCCAGCTTAGTGCCGGAGACTTGGGCTGCTAACAAAGGTTTTAATGCCTTTGGATCGCCATTTCTTGTCACAAGAGTAGCAGACATTATGGCATCCGGGCAATGAGTTGAAATTTCTGAGAAAGTCTCTGATGATGACTGGAAATGCACAAGTGTCAGTATTTTCGTGATTCAATATGGAGAGATAATATAGACGTAGTTAAGATGTTGTAAAGTTATGAGTGAGCCTCCATCGTCTTTCAATGCTTTTTATATAAAGCAGTGCAAGCTATTTGTTCTGGCGAATGTATCGCTCGAGTTCCAAATCGATATGTCGAACTAAGGCTGCATGTATCGTCTAATAATCATGCTACATGGAAAAGAGGTTTAAGCGCTCTGTAAGTGATCTTGAAGTGTGAGTGATTGCAAACATCTATTGTCGCAACCTTACGTTGTGTCCCTGGTATGCATGCAGAACTTTGAAGCAATAGACAGCACATCGATTCAAAAAATCTCAGGACAAGCAGTGAAGAAGGAAGCAGCGTTAGGAATCCCAAGTTCCAACGTCGGTTATAGGCTCTTGAAGAAGGCAGGTTGGCGTGAGGGATCTGGCATAGGAGCTCAGGAGCAAGGCAGACAGCAGCCATTGGAGCCTGAATTAGTGAGAGGGAGTGCAGGTCTAGGGTATGAAAGAAAGGTAGAAAGGCGAAAAAGGCAGCAGCCAGCGGCAGACAATAGACCCAAAGCCATGAAAGTGGAAAGAGGACAGCGAGTCCTAGCAGCTAAGGCTGAGGAAAATGCTGGAAAGGCTATTGCTAGGTACATCTACTCAGTGTTCAATGAGACAACAGGAGAACCGACATTAGATGACAACCCATTACTCCGAAAATCGAAGCTGACTGCCACAAACCCCCTGCTCAAGAAATGAAGAATGGCCACTGTGCGACTCTGCACATATAATATATGCACAGACACTGTTTATTACAAAACACACACACCCAAGATAAAATCAACAGCATTGATTCATTATTGTAACGCAAAAACATTGTATCATATCTACTACTGATTCTCCCCCTCTGGGGAGGGTGCAAAAGATTGAGGTGGGGAGGAGGGGGCGGTTGTAGCCTCACCAGATGGTGCAGTGGTGGTGGCCCCACTTTCTGGAACCTGCACTCCCTCGCTGGATGGAGGCAGTGTGACTGGAGTGAGAGCCACTGGTCCTTCTGTGGTAGGGGATATAGTGATGACCCGTTCAGGGGTTGGTGCTTCAGTGGAAGGCGTAGTAGTAGTACTACTACCTGGGATTGTTGTCTGTTGCTCATCTTCAGGAGATGGGGCTTCTTCTTCTGGTTGGGGTGGAGCGAATGAAATTGGAATTTCTCCACTTGGAACTTCAACCGACGGAGGCTGTGAAGGCTCAACTTCAGGTGGCGTGACTACTGGTTCATCAATTGGAACTTCAGCTGATGGAGGCTCTGAAGGCTCAACTTCAGGTGGCGTAACTACAGGCACTACTGGTTCATCAATTGGAACTTCAGTGGAGGGGGCCACAGGCTCAAGGACATCCTCTGGTGCAGGGGGAATCGATTGATCTGATGGGATGTTTTGAGGGCGTTCATCTTCCTGGACTGGTGCCCCGCTGATGTCACAAATTCCTCCTGCTGAAGCTGCACTTGAAACATATGTTTCAGCACCACAAAGAGCAATTGCAGTCGACTCTGCCTGGGCAAATGCTTGGCTGTTGCATCCATCAGAACTGGCACTGGCGCTTGCTCGTGAGACAGCCTCCTGGCAGTCGATAGGACATTCACCCCCGATTGCAGTGGCAGCGGCTTCGGCATATGCAGTATCTCCTGCACAGAATAAGGGGAAAGGATTTGTGAGAAACGATGGACAACGGCTGTGCATATCTGCATATGTTTTATGTATAAAAAACGTACCACAAGCATTCTGGGCGAATGCCACAGCCCTTGCGTATGCAATGGAGTCTGTAGAAAGTTGAGGGAGGGAGGAAGGTCGGTGAAAATGGGTTCTCTTTTCTTGACTGATCGATGCTCCATTAGATAAGTGTGCACTCACCGCATCCAGCCTGTGCTACAGCCGTTGCGGCTGCGCTTACGGTTCCTTGACAGTCGGTTGGAGTAGGACAGATGCCCCCATTCGTTTGAGAGATATACTCCGAGGTACCACACAAAGCAATCGCAGCATTTTCTGCATCCTGTGTGTGATAGAAACAAGTAGATGGTTGGAATTTTTTTATCTGTGATGACAAACTAATAGGTACAGAGAAGTTACAGCAGACACACATACCTCGAACTCTGAAGAGTCGCAGCCATTGTTCTGAGAAGCAGTATTAGCTGTTTGAATGGCATCTGAACACGTGACTGGGCAGGTTCCACCCACAGCCACTGCCAGTGCGGTTGCTACTGCTTCATTTCCACATTGATCGACGGCGCGAGCGACGCTGCTGGCATACGCAATCGAACCACAACCC